>CM046874.1:338954503-339049503 GCA_025667525.1 Glebionis coronaria
CGGATTTTCTAACGGTATATAATTAACGATATGCGATATTGTGTTAAGTTTTTCATGTAACGTTCCAAATAAAACCTGAAAATGTCAAAATAAAATCGCAAAGGCTCATAACATGGGATAAATTAAGTACGGTTAATCAACTATTAGAATGGGTAAATTAATTGTTCAATGCATACCAACAAAAATGAAAATAAATTTATCTAATAAACCCAGTCGTGGCAAATCAATGTTCAACATAAGAGCGCATTAAAAAATAAAATTTAATAATTTATCTATAAGAACAAAGTATATATGTTAGTCATTCCTATATGCAAAATAAATTTCTTTACCAAAAAGAAGAAGTTATTTCGTACACGCCGTTGATGATTTATTTTGTGTATTAACAATGTTATCATAACAATAAATTTTCAATCTCTTTGGACAACCACATATGTCTATCTGTGCTTTCAAGATGCTTAAAACAATAAGCCCATATTCATGTTATAAATCTAGTTTTCTAAAAGACACAAGTTACCCAATAGACAATCATGTTATAAATATGATACTGTACTTTGAATGACACAAGACAAAAATGAAAAATTAAAAGCAACATTTGCACATAAAGTTGACAAATATACTTTGAGTCGTGAATTGTGAATATAAAACGTAGGTTGCCTCTCCTCATCATATATCGGTTATATTTTGGTTAGTTAGTTTTGTTCACCAATATTTGCACATAAATCATACACCCACAGTAACCTTCTTCGCTCATAAAGTTACCTTATAAACCATACAAAATAAATCAATAAAAAAATATGATAATTTTCACTCACATTTTTTAACTTGACTGGCTTGGCAAGAGAGGGATTTTAAATTGATAAATAAGGCCTCTTAGCATCACTGTAAGTCCTGAGCTCTCATAGAGTCATACACATGATGTTGCGGTATCATTGTTATGACTTCTCAATATTGCCACTCTCTTAGTCGGTGCATAAATTATCAATACTATTGTACATGATACATGAGGTAAAAGCTATGTTATCGTCATGTCGCGGAAACTTGGCTTTTAGCCTTCGTACAAGCAGTTGTCTATAATAGTTTCAATGGGAGGCTTACGCAAATGGTAAGTTGAATATACGTAATCATCATATTTTAGCCCACATCATTTCCAAGGCCCACGAATATGATTGCACGCTTGAGCATTTACCTAATGAAGTCTCATCTTTTTAGCATGTTATATTTACTACGAGTATTAGCTTTCTTTCTTGTTAGGTATAATGACACTGACTAAGTCTATTTAAGATGCATGATTTAACTTAATATCAGTTTGGCAACTAAGACACCATGATATATGTGTAACGGTTATACATCTCTACTTTGTTAGGGTTCCATGTCACAACGTAGTTGGCTCGAGGTTGAAGATGACAAAGAAGTCAGGTACATCAAGGCTCATCAAACCCCTTTCGACTTCGTTAAATAACCAAGAATTTTCATATGGGATAACTTATCGAGTAAACAACCGTTTGAAGTATGAATCTCTTTTAATGTTGGGTTATAATACAAACTTGATTTTTGTTGCTCAATCTTGTGTCAAGTTTCTGAGTACAAGGAAGTAAAGTCGTGTTGATGAAATATTGTTCGCTTACTAAATGTATTATTTTTGCATTTTTGTCAAAATGGTCATATATTAGTGGAAATATAAGATATCTAATTCTCTAAAGTTATAATATAGCGTATAGTTGAGTTACATTAGCATATATCACTGAAACGGTGTACCCAAGCAACACCTTGGTATCGTACTATTTCAAACTTGTTAGTGATCTACGTTACTTTGAGATCACTTTTAAATAAATGAAAACCAAAATATATCGAGAATGTAAAATTTAAACATTACATGAATGACTAATGAAAGAATAATCTTGGTGCGTTTGTTCAAGAAATATACATATTTGTGCAGAGAATATCGAACATTCATATTATTTGAAGCGAAAAATTTAAAATGAGAGGTTTATAGAGACAAATTATGGTTGTATACATTAACCTAAAGACCAACTAAAAACCCATGTAAAAATCCAATGGTGTAAATACTCTGAAGTGACCTCATATGATTTTCTTACTATAACATGTCATCAAAGTCTTAAAGAACAAACCTCCCCCAGCAATTTTCAGTTAGCTAAAGCCCAATGTGCATCGACATCTTTCAAGACCTCTAGTCTTTGATTCACAGCAAAGATATGTATGTAAAGTTTAAACAATATTAAACTTGAGCATGAACTTGTGAATATATAGCTGTGTAATGTTACGATCCGCCCAAGGGATCTTCTTTGAAGTAAAGTTCCACACTACCACACAATAGCTAAGTCGGACCAAATTAAAGAATAAAGATTTTCAAGAACATTGCACCTTTTAGATTCACAAATTCATGGGAAAAAAAATTATTTGTCTGGATTTGGCTTACTTTGCATCTCCATGTTGATTACGAAGAACTTCTGGATCTATCCATTGAGGCTACAAAAGAAAAGTCTAAGATCATTCACAAGCAATACCAAAATCAGTTCACGATAACATTTGGACTCATACAGTAACAATGGCTTGTTTGATCACTTGTTAAATACTCTAAATCAAGAATAAATATTCCAATAGAGTTCTTTTCTCGGTCTTCATTTTAAGGTAAGGTTGATGCTTGATACAGGAGAGACCAAAGTCTCTGACCTAAAATATCATATTACTCCGTATTATCCGAAAGAGGTTTTGTAGAAAGGTTAAATAAAGCATACATACCTTCACATCCATTGAAAATTAAATTAGAAGATTTTAAATCGTGGTGGACAATGGCAGGTTGCAATGATGAAAAGAATTTATACCCCATACCTGTGTTAAAATCCGTTATGAATCAGAAGAACGATTAATAAAGGTAGGCCACAGAGATAATGAGTAGTATCAACTTGATGCTTACAATATCAATAGCCATGTGAAGAAGACAATTCCAATCTAATCTCGATATTGAGTACACATTCTAGAAATTTGATACAAAATCGGTAGAGTCGAGTTGAGAATGTCAAACAACATGGTTTGCAGCCTCAAACTGATGGATTGTAATAGAGTTGCTACATATAATTATAACACAAAAGGCCATCATCTACCTCCTCCCTTTTCTTCTTTCAGTTCCAAGTACAACTGCAGCTAAGCTATTTTAGCTCCCGCTACACCTGAACGTAAACAAATTAAATTTCAAAATCAGGAGCTTATACAGAACGCTTTTGGATGATCTCATTTAGACTGTTTAAGTGCTTATTTGAGTTCAGTGAAGCCGAAAAGGATCTTCATTTTGTGTTACTGTTTTGACCCATTTAAAACCATTAAAAATACAGTAATTAAATTAGCAAAGTATTGCTAAGTAGCGACAAATATATAAATTTGAAATGGGTATCGCTTTCCTCCCTAGCACAATGAAGCACAAGCTAGAATTTCTTACCTTGTACTAAAACCCAGTACCGCTATTTAAGCAAAAAAAAACACCCCTAAATTCTGATAAGTCGGAAAGTTTCATAAAAATCACACAAAGAAGGAGCTTATAAAACATAGGCACAAAAGCATATAAGGCATAGGACGCCTATAAAAGCCGAAAAAACACCCGCAAATTATGAAATATCAGAATATACAAGTGGACTGTGCTACCATCCACATGATAAGTGGAAGCTTGTCCTGTCCTTGGAACCTTTAGGTTTCGTTTAGAGATGGTAATGCAGAAATTAGCAAATTGGGTTTCCTTCGTAACACCATTACTAATACTATAAACAGGCCCACACGTAATGGGTTCATAGGACTATACTTAGTTGCCTACCTGAGATGATGTTACGTGACTATTAAGGCAGGATGCGAACACATCAGATCCATGTGTATTATCCATTGTATATTAAACTTTAAAAACATACAATTTACTTCACAATCGTACTTGTTTTCTGATCTTCCATAAATAAGTTCCTAAAATTACAATGTCATCTCTTGACTTCTAGACTTATAGATACAACAAATCAGTTGGTTTGGTCTAGGGGATGTTTGGATCAGCTTGTTGAGGGCTGCACTTATTCGATTTTGGAGCAGCTCACATACTATCTACGAAAAACAACAAGCACATAGTAGAAAACAATATAAACCGCGCAAGCTAAAGGAACAAATTTGCATCAAACTATGGATTTCATTACACTAACGTTGGTAGCTTATGATTTTATCCATTTGAGCGAACAAAGTGCATAAGCTCATATGTATAAGGTCATAAGCAATAGCCATAGTAAGCACACAAAAGCGTACAATATCATAACCTAAATTTGTTTAAAAAATAATAGTAAACCAAAAGCGAATAGTTACCTGCATTAGTAGAGCACAGTGGTGTCTACCGATCCCTAAGATTGCCATGTCCTTGGAAGTGTTGAGTAACGGGCGCTGGTATAGTGGGAGCGTTCTTCTTGCTTTGATTGCTACTATGTCCAGAGGTAGCGTGAACATCATCCGTGTAGTGTCTCACCCACCTCACAGTAACAAACAGTAAGAAACATTTACAAATTAATAGAATAATTAAAATAAATAAAATGTATTGCTTAATATAAACCGATAAATTAAATTGTACCCCTATGGTATTAACTTACTGAGATTAAATACGTCATCATGATCTATTCAGTCGAAAAAATTTCCACGAGAGAACGGTGTCTTGAGTGTTGGCTTTAACAAAAAGAACCACAAAACAATTTACCAAAAACTCAGATCTAATATGGAAAAACAAAAAACTCATAAAAACACAAATCTATAAAACAAACCTTTTGGCAAGATATGAATGATGGCGGTAGAAGATTTGTGTTTAGGCACCAGCGGCGGCAACAATCAGTATAACAAAGAAATGAAAAAGACAATAACAACTCTGTTTTACTAATAAGCTCACTTTTTGTGACTTATTTTAAAAAACTTTCGGCGTATATAACATAACAAGGTTATATAAGCCACAAAAAAATCAAAATAAGCCGCAAAAAGTTAGCTTATGATAAGAAGCCGAAAACCAAATAAGCCATAAACCACTACAAATGCCAAAACAAAGACCTTCACTAGTTACCATTTAAAACCAAAATACAAACCAAACACTAAATTTCTTAAACCTAAGAAATCAATCAAGAACCGATCTTTATAGGAAAAGAAAAGACGCCCAATACATAAATTTATATGATTTACTTACCTAGATCGAATTGAGTGACAATAAGTTCTGATCTTTGAGCCGCATCTACGGCACGGCCATAGTCATGCCCAACATTCCGACAACCACAAACTAAGACCACCACATCCAGCAACGTCCGACCACCAACGAATATTAATTTGCAAACCAAAGTTAATAAAACAACCACAAACGCAATGAAGCCACCTAGCACACTAAGACCGCCTAGTCCACAGAAAACATGTTAATAGTTTGGTAGACGATAATAAAAGTGGCGGTGTCCTTATGTCTGTGGTAATAGATGTATTTTTGTTACTGGTGGTTTCATCTGCATAAGACCCTCTGGGTTAGGGACGCCGTGGAGGATGGCGGCTAGGTTAATGGTGGATGTGGAATGGTTTTAAGAGAGATGGATTTGTCTGTAGGGATGGTGGTGGTTGATGGAGGCTATTAGGTTAATGGCGGCTGTTAGGGTTTTAGGGAAAGGAGCCTGTTTAAATTTTATGTGTGTAATGAATGAAATTAAGTTGGACATACAGCTAGGTGGTTTGACATATTCTTGTTCTTTCTTTTTTGGATGAATAATTAGTTTAAGTATGGAAATGTTGAGAAAAACTACTATTAATAGGAATGAAGAGATTTTTCAACATTTGATATACAGCCTTTACAAGTAGTAGATATATATATATATATATATATATATATATATATATATATATATATATATATATATATATATATATATATATATATATATATATATATAATATATGGGGCAAAGTTTGACATAGGAAAATAAAATGGCGCCATGTCATATCCTACATGGCGTTTCTTATTGGCTATTGGGTTACATCTATTTTATTTTGGAAACTAAATCTTTTTTTAAAATAGGCAGATTTTAACCCTAATATAATTCTTCGGCAGATTTTAACCCTAATATAATTCTTCTCATTATTCGTATATCATAACAAAAATAATTCATATCTCTTTCACTTGTGATGAGATAATGAAAATTGATCGACAAGCCCTCTCCTCTTCACAATCCTCTATAGTTGCAGTAAAGACAACTGAAATGTGATATATTATCAGGATCCTAATTAATATCATTCATTCAATGTTTCATTCTTTCATTATGCTATTCACGAACCCTAATATCAAGATCCTCTTCTCAGTATCATTCATTCATTCAGTGAGTTTGTATATACTGATAATTATATGGCATATTAATCATATACAATGGCGGAACCAGGAAGTTGGCGGAGTGGGGGCAAGAAATTTTTTTTGGAAAAAAGTCGTTGTATACACCAAAATAAAGACATAAATATAAGACTTTTACATTGTTTTTTTTCTTTTGGGGGGCAATTTAAAGGTTTTAACATTGTTTATTTTCCGAGTGGGGGGCAATTCGATTTTACAGTAGGGTGCACTTTAATAAAATGATCCTAACTATTTTTTTTACACTAAAATTTGATTATTTTTGGCGAGCCATGGGGGGCGCCGCCCCCCGCACATTCAATGTAGTTCCGCCCCTGATCATATACCTTTTGCTTATTTATAGTTTTGTTTGCAAATATTTGAGTATCGTAGGTTGCATGGATCACTCAAGAATTCATCCCGCGTTTGATGAGGTGCGTGAGTAAGTGGATGGTAGGTATAATTCATCGGAACAATTAGGATTTTTTATCTACAAGCATACAAGCATATATTCAAGATCCTTATCAGGTTCCATTTTCTTTCTATGTGTTTGTTTTTAGGGGCTGTTTTGATGTGTGATTAGAGAAGTCCTGTATTACTACTATTTATCTTACTTGCCACAAAACTCTAATTTTTTGATCATGTTACGTCTGATGCATTGGCTTTTAATCCACAAAGGTAAAGTCGTTAAGATCCTTCAAGCAAGAAGTATTAGAACATCATTGTGCATCATCCCTTTCAAGTAATCTCTGATTGAAACTAAAAGACAAGGATTATGTTGGTAACTATCGAAATCATACTATGATGTAACTTCAATTTTGCTAATCATGTTGTTTTCCTATTTTTCTACCTAATTATCTAATTTAATACCTTTTTCCATGTTTTGTATAGTGTTTGTGGCAGTGGCAATGTGTATGTTATGTAGACTATAAATTGTTGTTTCGTGCGATAAACTCTTCTTAACAAAAATCGGACATCGGGTGGTATTCGACCCATATCTTGGTTGGGTAAACCGATGTTTGCAGCCATGACTATGTTTGATCCCCTTTTTTTTATTGCTTCTTTTTTTACCTCATTGACAGGTAAAACTATTATATAGGTAAGAATGTGTATAAACTGCCGTTATTATGCGCGCGTAATCTGTGCATCAATTGTTTATACGCTTATATAGTAAGTACGACTTTTCCTCTATTCTGTGATCGACTTATAGGTATATGAATCTTAAGTTCTTAGGTCTACCCATATAATATAAATTGACCTCATACATATTGCCTCTATCTGCCCCCAAGATTTTAAAAGGCTTATGTATACTAAAAAAACAACCAACAACAAGACCTACATCACAATAAAATACAATAATAACTGGTTACTTTTATATGAATTATTCCTATTTATCTGAATTAGGATCTTAATCGTAGGGTTTGATTTTCAGTTTCTTTTCTATAGTCGATGAAGCTGCAAAAAAGAGGAAAGGGACGGTTCTTAGATCTTACTTCCAACCTGTATACGCCCAATACGATAATACGGATGTGCGTCCCAGTTACAAACGGATTACAAGTGAGCACCGTGACTTATTCTGGTATATGCACGTTATTCATATAGACCATGTTGTACGTGTGAAAATTCTGATTTTTGTAGTGGTAACCATGTACTGCTCTTGAAATTTTGCATTTTTAGTCAATTCATTTATATGCATGAAATTCGGTATTGTTTTAGCTAAATCTTGTGCTAAGAATTAATAGTGAGGAACTGGAAAAGGAGATAACAAGGTTGGTGTATTTAGATTTCCATATACTTATTTGTACCTGCCTTTAGTTAATCGTACATGTCCTTTTGTGGTTGAGTTTGGTGTAGGTACATACAAATTGCTCTCGAGAGGAAACAAATGTTTGGATAGTGGAGTTCTTTGTACCATGGTAATTATCTCTGCGTTGAATTTATCAGTTTAGCATCCTTAAAGAAGTCATTCAAATTGTTTACTTTCTTTAACCCATGATGAATTTGTGAGTGGCAGAGCTGGCCACGACGCTGGATAACGCGCATCACAAAAAAAGAATGCAAAAAAAGATTATTGTTAATGTTTCTTTATTTTGTGTAAAGCAAAAAGGGGTATCTATAGAGGCTGTATAATTTCACAAGCATTTTCTACAACACTCTATACCTTCCGTTCTATGCAGCAACCTAATTCAGTACGCAAATTCAGTATGAAAAAGTTTATTCTTACTGTAATTCTTATCAATCTTCTACAGCCCCTCTCCCATGTATATCTATCGACCCACAAATGAAGCTGATGCTTTTTATCGAAAATAAGCTGCATTAGCATATTTAAGTTTGTTTTTACAATTATAATATAAATACAAGTGATAAATAGATTAACGTTCGTATGAGTTTGAGGTTAGGTGGACTGTGTTATAGTCGGTTATTAGTCTGGTATGTATACGTGAGTTGGCAAAAGATGATTTGCGGCTTTTGACTGATGAACCTCTGCTTACTCAGGTAAATACAATCATGAAGTTCTATTGACACCCGAGAATTTAAAGTTCTTTATTTAGGATGATGTGTCTATTCCAACAGCAAAAATATATCACATGACTGCCAATTTGGGTGTATTTATTTGTTCTTCACACTACCAAAGCAAGATTTGCAAAACTTAATGAAATCAGGCTTAAAACATAATTGAATACTTTAACTTTCCTTTGATGTGTTCCCTCAACAACTTCACAGATAAGCATCACTTTGATTTCCAGTAGCAATGAATCTTTCCTGAGCTCGCAGATGTTCAGTGAAGAGGGACCCGAAGACAGCTTGGCATGAACCAACTCAGTAATTTTGGCTTCAAATAGATGAAGGTAATGAATTCTGATTATTGTTTATAGTACACTTGTGATGTATCTTGACTAAGACTACTACAACATTGCTAGGAGCTTCGTATTTTCTGTATGTGTTGCATCGTACCCGGTTACCAGACATATCAACAAGGTGCTGATCATATATGCTTTATATGCAAAGACTTCAAATAAAAGAATGATAAGGTATGAACTTTGTTAGCCGTATTTAAAGTGATGGTCATATAATATACCGTTGCGAAGCTCGTGAAAAATATTATTCAACGGTGTCGAGAGTTCTTAGTTATTAATGTTTATGTAACGGGAATTAGTCCCGAACACACAAATGAGGAAGGCCTCCTAAACACTTACTACTTAGTATAAAAGGCCTCCTAAGCCTCATTTGTGTGTGTGTTTTCCATTCCATTGTTTTGTAGAGAGAGAAACGTATGTGTTTCTCTCACTAGGAATTCACAACTTTGTTTGTTTTTATCTTTTCCTTCATCTAATCTAATCTTTCTTTTTTTGGTTTAATCTTCATATTTATTTCTTGTTCTTATAAGTCGTGTGTTACATTGCAACAAGTGGTATCATTCGCCAAGGGATTCGTATTTAAGCATTTCGTGTGATTTTGATTGTTTTTCGCCAAAACATCAAAACATTTTCATGGTTGTTTGTGTTTCTAAGTCGTATAACTTCTTTAAATCGTGTAGTAGTGATTTGGGCATCTTGGTTTTGGCTTAAAAACAAGTATTTTGGATCAAAAGTTGAGAAATTTCTTGTTTTTTCATCTTTCCGAAATTCTTGCAGAAACTTCCATCGGAAAGTACAAGTTAAACGTGGGCTTCCATCGCAATAACCATTACCATCGCAAAGGGTTTGGTTCTACATTGCGATAGTTGGATTTTATTACTTATTCCGATCTGGACATTCCGATCGTACTTTGCGATCTAGGATTCCGACGGGTATAAGGAAGGTTTTTAAGCCGTTACTCTGCTTAAATTTTGTCAGCATTCCGATCTAAAGTTATTCCGATCTGAACATATTCCGATCTGAAGTTATTCCGATCTAAGCATTCCGACAGGTCATCATTGCGATCTAAGATTCCGATAGAAGGACATTCCGATCGTAGGATATTCCGATAGAAGCACATTCCGATAGGCATTCCGATGGAAATTTTGTTTGAGTAATTTTTAATCTTAGCCACCATCTAGACTAGTCTCAGAACATAGTTTACACGAAGATCAAAAAAAAAAAAAAAGTTAAAATTTTTTAGGTCAAGTAAAATCAAATTTTTTCCCTACTAGTTTTTGGCTATCTCGAACTCAATTTCAAAATTTGGCGATTCACAATTTTTCAGCTTACCGTTTTTGTCGGACTGAGGAATTTATTGTCGGACTGAGAAAAAAAAATCGGAAGTTTCAGAATTTCAACATCATCACACGCTTTCTACGAATTGAGATCGTGTTTTTCACACGACTTCTACGATGACGTCTCAACAAGATATTTATGCTGCGGGTACTGAGAATCGTCCACCAATGCTTACCAAGGAGAACTACACTACATGGGCTAGTCGTCTCCTTCGTTATGCAAAATGTAAACCTCTGGGAAAGTTGATTGTCAACTCGATTCAAAAGGGTCCGTATGTTAGAAGAACAATTATTGTGCCTGGAGATCCTACGAATGCTAACCCAGTGGCTGACTCTAGTCATGAGCAAACGGATGAAGAATTAACTGAAGCTGAATCCAAACAACTCGACGCTGATGATCAAGCAATTCAAGTCATTCTTATGGGACTTCCTGAAGATGTTTATGATGCTCTCGATAGTTGTGAAACCGCACACGAGATGTGGCTTAGGATTCAGAAAATGATGAAGGGCAGTGAAATCGGTTTACAAGAAAAGGAAACTAAGTTGCTTCGTGAATGGGAGAAATTTACGTCTACTGAAGGGGAACAAATTGAACCTTATTATCATCGGTTTTCAACCCTCATGAACCATCTTAGAAGAAACAAACATGAACCTGCACAAATTGCTGCCAACATCAAATTTCTTGATAATCTTCCTTCTGAATGGTCACGATATGTCACTCTTGTCAATCAAACCAAGGATCTTCATGTTGTGGACTACACTCAAGTTTATGACTATTTGAAGATGAATCAAGATGAAGCTAACGAAGTTAGGGAAGAAAGACGTGCCAAGACACAAGATCCATTAGCTTTTATGGCAAACTCTCCATCATCTATGTCATATCCCATGGTACCCTACCATCAACCCTCATCAAGTAACTTCCTGCCACAACAACAACAACAACAACTCACCGCTTATGGATATCAACACCCTGCTGCTATGAATTACTTACAACAACCCATTGCCTGTTTTGATGACATTACCGATCCTACTCATGCTATTAATACTGGTCTTGCCCTTCTTGCAAAGGCATTCAAATTTACCATTAACCCCACCAACAACAATCAGAGAATCTCCTCGAACACTAGAAATAGGCAGATTGCTCAACCTTTCATGAATGCGAATCAAGATCGCCAATTGGTAGTTGCTGGAAACACGGGGACTCAGTTTCAACAATATGGTCAGAATGCTGGGCAGACCGTTGGCAATGCAGGAAATCAGTATGGGCAAAACCGTGGTCCAAATCCGGGTGTTCCGAATGCGGGTAATCAAAATGGGTTAATAGTTGTGCCAGCGGTTGGTAACCAGATGGGAAACATTGTGGCTGCAAGGGCTGAGAATACTGGTACGGGAAATGGAAACAACAATCGTCAGGTTCAGTGCTACAACTGCAGGGGATTTGGTCATTATGCTCGAGATTGCACAGCCAAAAAGAAGAGGGATGTTGCTTATCTTCAGACTCAGCTTCTCATAGCACAAAAAGAAGAGGCAGGAATCCCACTTCAAGCTGAGGAATTTGATCTTATGGCTTTTGCTGCAGAATATGACGAGGAAGAAGAGGTGAATGCCAACTACATCTTGATGGCAAACTTACAGCAAGCATCAACCTCAGGAATGCATGATGACAGAGCTCCCGTCTATGATGCAGACGGTCCCTCTGAGGTACACCCAAGTTTTGATGATAATGATATATATAATATGTCTAATCAGGAGGAAGAGTATACTGAGATGCTTGAGCCATACATTGAGACACACGAGGATCAAACAAATAATAGTAATATTATTTCAAATGAGCCTAGTGTGGACCTTAGTGTGGATCAAGTTGTTCAGCCTACAACCCTTCCTGATGAGACACATGCGTATTATAAATCTCTATTTGATAAGCTTGCTAAGGATGTAGATCATGCTACGGTGGTTAATAATAAGTTTAGAGAAACTAATGCCAAATTGACCACTGAGCTTGCGGGATATAAGGAACGGGAGAAAAGTTTTGAGATTCATCATGCTAAAATCAAGGAACTTGAACAAGCTCATGCTACATCGGTTTATCAAGAAAAAGGCACCACTAAGAAATTAAATGCATTACACTTAAGTAGTGCTAAAAAGATAAGCGAATTGAATGATGAAATCACTTCTCTTAATAAACAGCTTTCAACTGAAAAATCTATTATTGTGAAATTAAAAGAAGAACGAAAACAGCTAAAACATGATTTCAAAATTCGAGAAGATGGGCTTCTTGAGGATTTTTGCAAAGCGCAGGATAGGATTAGAGAATTAGACAACCTTTTAGTAAAACGTGGCTAAACTATGCAGACGATAAATATGCTCGCACCAAAAGTGAATGAGATAAATTACACTCGATACAAAATGGCTTTAGGTTGTCCTCTTCCCCCTAATCCAGGATACCTTAAGCAAGTTCAGGCCACTAATGAAACTTTATATAATGGTAGTGTGCTATTGTCTGATGAGCATGATCCTCCTAGTGTGCATGATTCCGAGGAAACTACTGAACTTGCTGTAGAGTCTCGTTTAAGAATGAAAAAGCTTGATAAAGAAGTGATACCCGTTTATTATCCGAAAGTTAATCCTCCAACTGTTTTTGTTCGGTCTAAAACGAGTACTGAAATGCTTTTGCCACCAAGTGAGGAAATGTCTGATGACCCTCCTAAACCGAGTATCACTCGCCGATTTCTAAACGAGCTTAAAGATAACTTTGTCATCCTTAAACGTGTTGTTAATTCAAAAATAACTGGAGGTAATTTTACATCACCTGTTCAGATTGAGGTTCAAAAAATTCTTCAAAACGATATTAATCCGATTATTAATCAAGTTGATGCTCGGTTAGGAAATTTGGAAAAAGCTTTTCTAAAAGAATTAGCCAACTTTATTGAAGACTTTAAATCATTGACGAAGGAAGCTGATGAATCTCTTGATAAAATTAATGTTTTAGAAAACGATCTTGAATGCCTCTCTAAAGCTCGTGATTGTATTGATAGTAGCCCTGTTGAGTTAGGTACCTCTATGTCGCATAATGAAAACCTCCAAACTGAGCTTGATTTTATGAAAGAGAAAATGGAATCTTATGTCATTAAAAAGGATAAAGAATTCACCGATCTTTGAAATAAATTTGTCAAAAAATGTGATGAATGAAAATATGACAAGATTGCGTATGAAAAAGCTCACAATGAAATGCAACAAACTATCGCACGGTTGCAGGCTCAGTTAGGAGGGGTTTCGGAAACGAATTTGGCCTTGTCAGGGTTAGAGAGTGCTAGTGGTGGTAATGTTCAGAAGCTTAAGGCTAAGATTACAGATTTAGAATCTGTTGTTGTTTCATATAAGCGGGCTGTTGAACAAAGTAAGTCTGTCTATCAGAAACTTATTGATAAAATCTGTGAGAACTGTAAGTTAAAGGCTTTGTTAAAAGATAAGACTTCTGAACCTAGCTCGATTGTGGATACGATGATCCAGAAACCAGCAACCTCGGGACCCACTCGTATTGCTGTGACACCTTTTCCCAAGGTTGCTGGAACGAAAACTGCTGTGATTGCCCCAGGAATGTTTCGTGTTAGTTCTCCCTCTGTGCCTAGCAAACAACGTACAACAAGCGTTAGGAAAATACCGATCACCATAACTCAACCACAAGTTATTGATTTAAAAAGTGCTAATTCTAATAGACGCGTGTCTTCTTCTACAGGAATAAACAACTACACTAAGAGCAGAAGGCCACAGCCTACGAGCAATACAAAGAATGATAGGGTCCCTTTTGCCTCTAGCAGTAGTCGCCCCAAGATCAATAATGTGGAACTAGAAGAACACCCTAGGAATTTACCGCTTTTTAATCATAATCAGAAACCTAATTCATCCGAATGTAATGACTTTAAGCTTGCTATTCGGAATGAAAAATCTGAAGTTATTTGTGCTAAATGTAATAAATGTTTCTTTACTTTTAGTCATGATGCTTGTGGTTTGACTATGAATGGTTTGAATTATGGTGGTTACACTCGAATTGACAAGCTGTCAGTCAGTGAACAACAACGCACTCCTAAGGCTAAGGTGTATGTTCCAAAAAGTACGCATGTAGGGTCCACAGAAAGTCTTGCTAAGCCTAGTAGCCCGAGACTCACCTCTAAATGGTTGCCTACTGGTAGAAATTTTGACTGTAGTGGCAAAATTATCGACACTAGTAGATCTCATACTGACAGTGAAACGTCGGTATGTGATACGGCTTAATTATCTTCTAACCCTACAGGAACCTATTTCATCGGTTGCCAAAATATTTGTTTCTCTTATCATTGGCAGGCTGTTGAAATTTGTCTCTGGTGCGTGGACTCGGGCTGTTCCAAACATATGACTGGGAATCGAAGCCTTCTCAAGAACTTTGTATGGTGTTTCATGGGAACTGTTCGATTTGGAAATGATCATGTTGCAGCAATTCTAGGCTATGGTGATCTTCATTGGGGAAATATAATCATCACCAGAGTCTATTTTGTTGATGGCTTGGGACATAACCTGTTCTCGGTTGGGCAATTTTGTGATTCAAACTTGGAGGTCGCTTTCAGAAGTCATACATGTTTTGTAAGAGATCTTGAAGGAATTGATCTGTTGAAAGGAAATCGTACCACCAACCTTTACACCATTGATCTTTTTCAAATGTCTGCTGCCTCTCTAATTTGTCTCATGGCCCGAGCCACTTCAACAAAGTCGTGGTTATGGCATCAAAGGTTATCTCATCTCAATTTCGATGCCATCACCCATCTCGCGAAAGATGATCTCGTTACCGGTCTTCCAAAGTTCAAATATACAAAAGACCATCTTTGTCCTTCATGTGAGCAAGGTAAAAGTAAGAAGAAGCCTCACAAACCCAAACCTGTTCCCAACTCAACGAATAGGTTACATCTCCTACATATGGATTTATGTGGCCCAATGAGAATCAAAAGTATTAATGGAAAGCGGTATGTCCTTGTCATTGTGGATGACTATTCTCGTTACACATGGGTTCATTTTCTTGCTTCAAAAGATGAAACCCCTGATGTAATTATTAACTTCTTGAAGAAAACATCAGTACTACTGCAAGCCCCTGTCATTATTGTGAGAACGGATAACGGTACAGAATTCACCAATCAGAAATTGAAAGCTTATTTTGACGAAGTTGGGATTTCTCATCAAACTTCGGCTGTAAGAACTCCAGATCAGAATGGAGTTGTGGAACGGAGGAATCGTACGTTAGTTGAAGCTGCTCGAACGATGCTTCTCTCCTCTAGTGCACCGTTATTCCTTTGGGCTGACGCTATAGCAACTGCATGTTATACTCAAAACCGCTCCATTATTCACACCCGTTTCAACAAAACACCTTATGAGATCATTAATGGAAGAAAACCGGATATTTCATTTTTACATGTCTTCGGTGCATTATGTTATCCGAAGAATGATCGTGAAGATATCGGTAAACTTGAACCTAAAGGTGATATTGGCTTTTTCATTGGTTATTCTTCAACTGCTTGTGCTTACAGGGTTTATAATCGAAGGACAAGAAAGGTAATGGAGACTATGAACGTTACCTTTGATGAACTCTCGGGTATGGCCTCTCAGCATAGAAGTTCACATCCCGAGCTTCAAGGTCAGACTTCTGGACACGTAAGTTCAGGACTCGCGCTTTAATTTGCACCGTCAGCAATCTTATCGTTACAACCATCAGAACGTGACTTGGAAGTTTTATTTGGGCCAATCTATGATGAATATATGGAGGGTCCTTCGTCATTTGGTGTTCCTCAAAATGCCCCGGCTGCACCTGCTGCGGTAGTTCAAGAACCTCCGACTGCATCTACACCAGCGACATCTACACCTACACCATCTACGTCAACCTCAACCATATTGCCTCCAAATATTCCAAGCACTTCTCCGACTGCTGACGCAACTCAACAACATTCTCAGCAAATTCCTAATCACGTTCATCTTCAGAATGAAATAGTTGCTGAAAATGCAAACAATGCGATGCTCAACGAACATGAGTTTGTTAATCCATTTGCGGCTTCCACAAGTACCACTCAGCCTTCAACACAATATGTGGATCCGTTGAGCTCGCATCAAGTTTCTTATACACTTCCAAATGAACACAAATGGACTAAGAATCATCCTTTGGTTCAAGTGATTGGCAATCTCTCACGACCGGTCTCAACACGAAATCAGCTGCGTACCGATGGTGATATGTGTATCTATGCACTATCAGTCAGCACAATGGAACCCGCAAGTGTGAAAGAAGCAATGACCGATGCATCATGGATTGAGTCTATGCAAGAAGAACTCAATCAGTTCATCCGGCTTGATGTATGGGAGTTGGTACCTCGACCGGACAATATCGATCCGCTTACCCTGAAATGGTTATTCAAAAACAAGATGGATGAGGAGCAAATGGTCATTAGGAAAAAGACTCGGTTAGTTGTGAGAGGTTATAAACAGAAGGAGGGAATTGATTTCGCTGAATCCTTCGCCCCGGTTGCTCGGATGGAAGCTATTAGGATTTTCTTGGCATATGCTGCACACAAATCGTTCACTGTGTATCAAATGGACGTGAAGACAGCTTTCTTGCATGGGCCGTTAAAAGAAGATGTGTATGTATGTCAACCTGAAGGTTTCATCAATACTGAACATCCAAGCCATGTCTACAAGTTGAAAAAGGCAATTTATGGTTTGAAACAAGCACCGACAGCATGGTACGATGAATTATCATCATTTCTTCTACAAAATCACTTCAGCAAAGGAACCATTGATCCAACGTTGTTTATCAAGCACTACGGCAATGACATCTTGGTGGCTCAGGTCTATGTAGATGATATTATATTTGGTTCTACTAACCCAAAATATTCCATATTATTTGCCGACCTTATGAAAAGTCGATTCGAAATGTCCATGATGGGGGAAATGACGTTCTTTCTTGGTCTCCAAGTTCACCAATCCCCCCGTGGTATTTTCATAAATCGGTCCAAGTATATGCTTGAGATTCTAACGAAATTTGGCATGGAATATTGGTACTCCAATAGACAATAAACACAAGCTTGATTTGGATAAGAAAGGGACATTTGTAGATGCTACAAAATACCGAAGTATGATCGGGTCCCTTATGTACTTAACCTCAAGCAGACCAGACATTGTGCATGCTACCTGTTTATGTGCTCGGTACCAGGCTAACCCAACCGAGAAGCACCTCAAGGAGGTTAAAAGGATCTTTCGTTATCTCCGGGGAACCATTAACATGGGTCTCTGGTATACGAAGGATTCTGGTTTTAATCTCACTGGTTTTTCAGATGCCGATCATGCAGGGTGTCATGATACATTCAAGAGCACTTTCGGTGGAGCACAATTCTTAGGCGAGAAGCTAGTGAGCTGGTCATCAAGGAAACAAGACTGTACGGCGTTGTCAACCGCGGAAGCAGAATATGTGTCTCTATCCGTGTGTAGTGCTCAAGTCCTTTGGATGAGAACACAACTCACAGATTATGGCTTTTACTTTAACAAAGTCCCCATTTATTGTGATTCACAATCAGCCATAGCCATATCCTGCAACCCGATCCAACACTCCAAGACCAAGCACATAGCTGTCCGATTCCATTTCATAAAGGAGCATGTGGAAAAAGGAACGATCGAACTGTATTTTGTCAAGACGGACTACCAACTAGCCGACATCTTCACCAAAGCTCTTTCTCAAGACAGATTTGAATTCTTGGTTCGTCGACTTGGTATGCGTAGTTTCACTCCTGATGAACTTGAACGTCTTGCACATTCGCAGTAACCTTGTATATATCTATCAGAAAATCAAAATACAAAAATATAAAACCTATAAAAACAAAATAAAAAATGAGAAAACCTTTCAAAAATACCAAAAATATTCTTCTCCGACATGTCTCTCAGCATCGATAATATGGACGTGCTTAGAAATGTTGTTCAATAACGACACGGGTACGTACATAAAGTTCGAATGAGAGTTCAAATGTTTTCAAAACATGTCTTTTTCTATTTTTCTTCTCATAATGGCTTATAGTCACATGTCAGACTATAACCCGGTCCCTAAATAAAGGAAAGTCTCTGACTTATCCTCAACAACGAGAAATTCATTTTTCTCGGTCATGAGCTTATATCAAAACATTCAAAGTTTTAAGCTCATGAACATAATTTTTCTCGGAATTTTGAGCATAATTTTTCAAAGTATTTCAAAACAATGTGCTCATATACTCCCCTATTTAAATAGAATCTCTTTTCGAGGGGGAGTATAATGATTTCATAAACATTTGTTCCAAAGTTTCATGACACATTATTATCTCTATGTTTCATCACTAGTTTCCCAAAAATTCCCATTTCATGCAATTTTTGAGGGGGAGAATAGTGATTAAAATGTGTTATCTTGAATAAGATCTTTGATATAAGTGCTTTCTCTTCCTAATATGTGCAAAAATCTCTCCTTTTATGATGCACATATGTTGGGGGAGCATTTTTGGTGATATAGAAAACTTTCAAGGTGTAAACATTGATTTCATCAACACCTTGACTGCATTTTCAAATGATTTTTCTGGTTACGATATCTATACCCTTCAACACATAAATTCACGATGGTATTGGTGTCAAAAGGTGGTTAGGTATTCGTCCTATGATCCAACCAGAACCGGAGGGATCTTCCCAGGGACAATCCATTAGAACTTAGAAGTCCTTAGGAAAGATGGAGTAGTTGAGTGTACGGGAATAATGCCGACTAATGACTTAAGCTAGCACTGGAACAATCACAACAAGGTGCTAGTTATGACGTCTTGGTAAGCATTGAAGGGGTTGAAGAATGAAAAAGAAATGTAAGGATAAAGGGTGTAAAGAAAGAAGCCCTCCATACAACTTAGGCAGAAACCGGGTCAATACATCTATTATCAGAATCACTTTGATGATTTCTGATACTGAAGACAAAGCATCATGGACCCAGTGATGCAATGCACAACCCTTCCCAGCCTACTCAAGCTTCTCTCAAAAGAAGTTTGTTTTATTTTCACGGAGTTCAACTCATTTCTATCAACTTTCTCACTCCGAGATAGTAGATATTGAATAGGTGGCAGTCTGCTCCAGCCTCCGATCACCAAATAAACGTGCACTTATAGAGTCTAGAGCCAACGAGATTCATCAAAAATCTCATTAGGACACTTATTCCATAGATCAATTTTTGTTCATCATTAGAACACAAGCGATGATTTACAGAGTCCTACGCTCTATCCTTGTGGTATTGCTAGAACATTCAGAGTGATACTCTTTAGTATTCACAGTGATGAATGTAAATCCTTCCAGTGTTAACATCAAACAGCACTGCGGTAGGTCATATGTATGATTCACTTGAATTAAACATATGTTAACTGGAAAGCAACAGTGGTTTGATTCTTAATTGATTCAAACTCGTTCCAGGTCTCGACGTAATATCTTTATGATCTTGCCAGAACATTCAGAGTAATACTTTTCAGTATTTACAGTGACGAATGGAAATCCTTCCAGTGTCATCATCAAACAGCACTGCGGTAGGTAAGTTGTGCGATTCTATATGAATCAAACTTGTGTCAACTGGAAAGCAACGATGGTTTGATTCTTAATTGATTCAGACTTGTTCCAGGAAAGTGAATTGATGACTTAATCAGCAGAATGGAACTGCATGATTCACTCCTTACTCTGAATTATCTTTCGATATATTCAAGTATTGAGAACGGCTACCACAGCTAGAAATCCTGTCAAGGAAGTTCTTTGAACTTACCTGATCACAGGTACAGTATTCGTACTGTATAACGGGAAACCGGTGGAATGCAAATGGTGGCGTTATCTCAAGAGTCGCAATTCAAGGCCACACATTCAGGATTATTGAAGAAAGCTCAAGAACATCTAAAGACAAAGACTTCCGCTACTCTGATGATCAAGGGAGATTGTTAACAAGCTTTCATGTCAACTCAAAACATGAGTATGTGGGTAAAGACACAAGAACACAAGCTGGAAAAGTTACAAGATCAAGTCAAGGCAAAGATCAAAGATCCAAGATCACAAGTCATGAAAGGAACTATGAAAGAACTCTCAAGACAACAAGCTTCAAAGTCTGCAACACCAACGAAGTGAAGTCACATATTACATGACCACCCCTTAGGGGGAGATTGTTAGCCGTATTTAAAGTGATGGTCATATAATATACCGTTGCGAAGCTCGTGAAAAATACTATTCAATGGTGTCGAGAGTTCTTAGTTATTAATGTTTATGTAACGGGAATTAGTCCCGAACACACAAATGAGGAAGGCCTCGTAAACACTTACTACTTAGTATAAAAGGCCTCCTAAGCCTCATTTGTGTGTGTGTTTTCCATTCCATTGTTTTATAGAGAGAGAACCGTATGTGTTTCTCTCACTAGGAATTCACAACTTTGTTTGTTTTTCTCTTTTCCTTCATCTAATCTAATCTTTCTTTTTTTGGTTTAATCTTCATATTTATTTCTTGTTCTTATAAGTCGTGTGTTACATTACAACAAACTTATACACACAAGGACGAACTGTTGATTATGCGCATTTAGTGTAGAATTAAGTTTTAAAAATGTCGTTTTTTTCTCTTAATTATTTTTGGAATAGACAACTGTTCATTCGCTCCTAATTCCAAATGAACTACTAACATTGTAAGTCTCATTAACTGCTGTCACCTCACGCTTCCGTTCTGTTCTTGGATGCTACAAACTTTCAATGATGTCGATAGAGTCAAAACTTCATGCCCCTCAACTTATCACTTTCCCCTGTCTAAAAAATACCAAAAGAAGAATGTCTGTAACAACCGAGTCTATGTAGTATGTTAGACATTGATGATTTAACTAACAGTCACACATATATCAAGCTAATGGTAACTCTTTTCTGTTTTTCATTGTAGAGCAAAGACAAGTTATATGCAGCAGAGCTAGATGTTCTTTTGTAGTCTGTTGACCAGCCCAGCCACTGGAAAAACTCATGCCAAGGCTCCACCAGCTGTGGTCATAGTGAAAATATCCATAACATTTTGGTTCCTGAGACTTATTTGGTAATCTGAGTCGGTTCAACAATTCCAGGGACAAACTGAACAGACTGAGGAGCAAATTGTGTAGGAACTGAACTGCTTCTCTATATTTAAGATATTGATATATACGAGTTTGAAGGTGCTAAGACAATTAGGGTTTTGTTTTCTTATTATCTTTTTCTTTTTTGTAGGGTTCCGTGTTCGTGACGCCATGACACACATATCAGTACTGAAACACACCTATTCTGCATTTTTTTGGCACTAAAACACATTTCAATAGATAAAATAAACTTAAATAGTACCTATTTCGGGTTGTTTACTTATCGGGTTACTAATCATCTGACGTAAGTGTTGATACAGACTAACGTTTATGGGAACTAATGTCAGTAGGAGAACTCCTTGCGGTTTACCAGCTCGAAAAATCGCCACCATCCATAACAAGACCAAGTAGTTCAAGTCTCATACACGTGACCTTTACAATGATTAAAGGAGACCTGATGAAGCCATAATGTGTGATGTCAGCAACCAAAGCATGCACCGTCAACCGTTAGCAGGGCTAATCCATCTACAACAAGTCATGCGACTTGGAGCCGCATTCGCATCGTCTTTGGTACGTGCAATCTCCTTCCTTAAACACAACTGAATATATGGCTACTCATAAGTATTTGAATGGGTAGGATTGTATGTAGCGTCTCAAAGTTGGGGTCAAAAATTATACCAACACATCCGCAACTGAATGGTGTACCATTTCCTCCACGACCTATTGCAAACGATGTGGTTCCACTGGTATATGCAATTCCAGTAATCCGCTCTCCGCCATCACCCATCATGTGTACCAACCAATGCACATGGCGGTACCACCACCGCAATGGCACCATCCCACAAGCACCTTCGTGCCTTAACTTGTACTGCATACTTGTTAGGATATCACCTTTGGACTCGCCCGTCTGCTGCTCAAATCCAGCAACCCTCGGTAATTAAAGATTCTAAGGCAGTTGGTGTCATGCCTTCTACAATTTTCGAGGGGTCAAGTCATGTGGTCAAACAAGAGAACCACTACACCTCTATCTAATTCCACGCGCATTTGCAGCTATTTGGGATGGATCTTTTCCCGTCTTCATTCAGGTTGGTCTTAGAAGAAATCTGGTGCCTCACTGTGACTACAACTATTTGCTTAATGTATAGGACACGAGTTAGACTTAATTGATTTAAGTACTATATGTTGCGACCGGCCGAAAAATCCTATAACAATTGGTCTATTGTTTTTATTTAGTAGCAGCCATAGAATTACTTTATCATCTCGAGTAAATTACATATGTTAATTCTTGTCTAGGACCAGGGCCTGAATTTTTAGTACTCTAAATAGTTTGCAACATTTGGGTAAATAGTGAGTATTAGCGTAATGAATGGTCTGCATATCTTTACACGTTCTGACCCGCACACATCTTTACCCATTTTACAGACCGGATCTACTAGAAAATGGGATTTGCACGAATTGGGGCTGGGTAACACGTAGAGGAACAAAGAGAGTACGGGTAGTGTAGCTTCAGGTTCAACGCCAGCAGTTCTTTAGTTTGTTGGAAAGATAGTTTAAAAGAAAAAGTTATAAATGAAGGGTGTATAGGTCACCAGAGTGTTTGACCCGCTCTTATTGCCACCTACATTTGACCCGCAGTCAAGTTTCATACAGATTCTGCTGTTCAATGTGAACCAAATCAGCAATGGATACGAACCCTATTATTGAAAAGGTCTGTTAAATGATGAGTCAAAACGAGTTTGATTCACAGTTTATTACACTCATTGAGCTACATCAAACTTTGTTACAAGTGTCTTGAATTTTCTAATAACAAGCTAAAAGGAAAAACAAACCTAAGTTTCACTCTCTTTTTACAATAGAGTTTCATGCATGTATAATAAACGCTTACCTTGATTAAGGACTTGTCTCCCTCTCATCCAACTTTCACTACATAAGCCACTTAAGCTTTCTCGAGTAGGACAACCTTTAGTCAAAGTCTTTCAGATCTGCTCTCGCATCACTCCACCTTCCAACGTTTCTTCAAGTGCAAATACGTTCAGTGGTACATTTCGTGTGATAATAAACCCGCGCGTTGGTTGCTGGGCTGTTTGATCTTCTACACGATTGCTGCAAAAGGGCCTTTTTTGTATCCAATATTAATTCAGTCGTTGAAAAGACTGTACTGCATATAAGTTGCTTATGAATCCAGTTCTTAAGGATTTGAAGCTATATGGCGGATCGTAAGATGCTCTTCTCGAATGATCCTGCTGATTGGAACACGTGGAGATTAAACTTTCGTAATGCCTTGAACATGGAGTACAACCAACGTAGCATCATCAAACCACAATCTCCTCATTAACTTCTGGTCATATTTTTCTCCTTTAACAACTTTGAATTGTGTTATTCAACTGTAACATATTTTTTCTTAGAATTTCTTTAGTTGCAACATAGTCTAATATCTAAAGTACATTCTCCTATTGCTTTCTTTTCTTATGTGTCGTGTAACTGATCTACATATATGTTTTGCTAAAAAAACTGATATAAGTATATAACAATGTTTTATCTTCAATTAATAATCATTTTTAAATACATATGTACTCTTGCATAAAAAACCAGGTCAAAGTTGTCAACAATGTTTTATTTTTTTATTTTTTTATAATTTTTATAATTTTGATATTGTTATAAAACTGTGAAACGGAAAATATGAAATCGAAAAAATAAAGTCTGACGAGTCAAAACTGTTAAACTGTTAAAAAACGCAGAACAAAAACTGATGAAAACACTGTCCAGAAAATGATAGGAGACAAAAAGTACACGAATAGTGTACTTTTTGTACTTTTTTTGTGGGGTAGGGGGTACCAATAGGGGTACCCTTACAAAATTCATACGGGATTATTTTACCGGGGTGAGTCTCTTTTACCAAAAAAGTCATACGGAAACATTTTGCTTCAAAGGATTATGTATGTTTCATTGGGTTTTTTTATAACATTATGTGATTTTATGGCATGCCTTTTAATATTTATCAGAAAGAAAATGGCTATTTGATAGGTTTTATTATACTTAGTATTAAATGATAATAATTATTTTGTATATTTTTAATATATAAAAAATATATATTTATACAATTAGTTTTCGGTTTCGATTATCCAAGCCATATCTAACCCGAAAAATGAATTTATAGTTTGGTTCGTTTTTTTGTAAATTTATTCCGGTTCTGTTCGGGTTGGTTTTTAGTTTATTTGAATTTTTTGAACACCTCTAACCGGAAGGTTCGTTTTATTATGTTTAATTCTTCTTCATTTTTATAACACAAACATTTATATGTCCCACTTAAAACAAATGTTCTAAAGATTGTTTAAAAATAAAAAAAAAACCAAACACAAAAAACACAACTTATAAAATGCACAAAATATTGTCGGATTTCTTTTCTAAAAGCATCGGTTTTTGAACTAGAACATTAAAAAACAACCAGTTTATAAATAGCTTTGACGACTAAATTGGTTAAACCAACTGTATAAGATAATTAATAGAAAAAAACAGTTTTAACCTAATCATAACTGTATCAATTAAGTAATAATAAGTTTAAAAAAATAATAACTTTAAAAAAGTCATTACCATTTTATTAAAAAAAGGTTACAAACAATCTGACAGTTTTCACAAAAAACATCCTTCGATTCGTAAATCGTTTAGTAAACGTAACAAAAAGACAAAAATGTATTCTCAAAAACAAAAAGAACACAAACCAACAACTAATACACAACAAAAAAATGTGTATAAAAAAATAAACAAAACAAGTCTGCTGGGTGGCTAGAGCATAAAAAACCCGAGAAAAAAGCACAACTGCAAACACACAAACGTACGCTTAAAAAGATTAATGAAACAAACCCGCCCGTTGGGCGGGTTACACCGCTAGTATATATATATATATATATATATATATATATATATATATATATATATATATATATATATATATATATATATATATATATATATATATATATATATATATATATATATATATATATATATATATATATATATATATATATATATATATATATATATATATATATATATATATATATATATATGTGTATATACTAGCCTTTAGACCCGTCCGGTGGACGGGCTAGCTTTAAGTCTATATTTTATAATGAAAATTGAAGTTATAGGTGTTTGTATTAGAAGTTTAGTATATGTAGTTTTAGTCATGACATTAATATTTTAATAATGTAGCATATAATGGACAAAAATAACGTAGTTTATTTAGGAATATTATGAGTTAATTGAATTTACATACGTTAACCTCATCTCTATAGAAAACCTAGAAACCTCCTCCAAACCGTTGGATCAAGTCTTATTTCCCTTCATTTTAAAAAAAAAACTACATGGGTCTTAATGTCATTTCTTTTATTGTTAGGACCATTGTAATAGTTATATGTAATAGGTAGACTAGGAGGTATGTAGTTCCTCCTGGTCCTAGTCGTAGTAGGAGCAAGTCCTGCTCCTGGTCGTAGTCGAAGTCAAACTTTATTCGTTATTTAATATTCTGTTAGGATATGCATGAGATATGTTAGGAAAGGATATGCATATCAGTTTTACACGTTTTCATTAATGATGTATTAGGGTTTCCTTGTAGTATAAAAGGAACCTTAGGCAGAAGGGTTATATACACCTTCACAAAACGTAGTTCTAGTCTTTATCAATATTAGAAATCCTTAGAAAGGATCAAGTCTTTATAGTTATTCTGTTTCTCTTGTTTATATTTATATTCTACATTCATATTGTGTATAGAGTCTCTTTGTGATTTGACTTGTGATTACAGAAGTCATTCACCGGTCATGACAGGCTGCAAGATCTACATCTAGTAGACCCAACAAGTGGTATCAGAGCCTGGGAGGGTCTCTATACAAGCAGAATCAAGTTCTCTTATTACTAACAATCTGTGTATCATGTCTGCCTCAACTTCTACTCAAACAGGAGAAGAAGGCACTCCTAAAATTGTGCAACCTCAGCAGATCCTGGCTACGGTCTCCAACACGAATGGAAAATTCCCTCTTCTGAAGAAAGGTGAATATGATAACTGGGCAATGAAGATGGAATGGTGGATCACCAACACTGATCAAGATCTTTGGAAGATCATTCTGAATGGAAACAGCAGAAAGCTTACTGGACGAGACAAGAACGGTAATATCACTCTTCTTGACCCTAAAACTCATGAGGAAATCATCGCTATTCAGAAGGAGGTAAAAGCAAAAACAATTTTGCTTCAATCTCTTCCTGAAGATCACATGGGTGACTTCTACCATTTGGATGATGCCAGAGAGATCTGGAATGGCATAAAAGCAAGGTTTGGCGGGAATGAGGAGTCAAAGAAAATGCGAAGGTCCATGCTGAGAGATGAATTCACAAAGTTCAAAATCTCAGAAACTGAAGGTCTGAATCAAGGGTATGATAGGTTCCAGAAGATATTGAGCCAGTTGAATCAACTTCGGTCCAAGCCTGATGATGGTGATGTTAATGCAAGGTTTCTTAAAGCCTTACCCTACTCTTGGAACCAGGTAGTAATCTCTCTTAAAGCCAAAGGTGGGCTTGATTATCTCAGTTTTGATGATTTGTTTCATAGGCTCAGAACATTCGAACCTCATGTGAGAGGATATCCGAGTGACTCTTTTCCCACTCCTGCTAATTCAGCCTTTGTGAGCTCTATGGCATCTAGTCCCATGTCATATGCAAGTAGCCCGAGCAATACTGTCTCTCCCCAGCATACTATCCAGCATACTATTCAGCATATTGGTCCCATGTCATATGCATCTAGTCCCATGTCTTCTGCTTCTGATCCTGCTGCCAAGTCTGGTAGTATGGTAGAAGTTGTTCTTCATTCTTTTGTGGCTGATGTTACTGCTGAACAACAACTTGCTTTTGATGACTTCAAACAGATCGATAAGCTTGATCTGGATGAGATAGATCTTAAATGGCAGATGGCCATGCTTACTCTTAGGGTTCACAAGTTTGAGAAGAAAGCAGGAAGGAAATTTAATTACAACCCTCGGGAGCCAGCAAGATTCGTTAGAAGCAAGGTACGGTGCTATAACTGCCAGCAACAGGGTCACTTTTCAAGAGAGTGCCCTAGCAAGAATGATCAGGAGAAGAGCAGGTACTCCGCTTTCAAGGTTCAGGAGGTTAAAGATGACAAGAAGGCATTGGTATCTGTTGACTCTATGGTCAACTGGAATGATCATCAGGCTTCTACTCTGGAATCAGCGGAATCCACGACTGATGTGTTGGCAATGATTGCTGGGAATCTCTCTGATGCAGAAGAAGCAGAAGAGTTTGCTCTTATGGCATCTCACCTCAGGTACAACATTGTCCTCTTGGTTGTCATGATAAATACACAGAACTGTTGTCCCAATTTAATGAAGTAAATGAACAAAATGATAAGTATTATTTAGAGGTACAAGCCTATAAAGCTTCATTAAACACATTGGAACAACAAAAGAAGTGGTTACAAGATACACAACGTGCGTATGAGGATAAAATCAGGATACTAAGCATTGATTTAGAAAACACTACAAATATGCTTAAATATACAGAAACTGAAAGAGATGCTAGTATCAAAGAAAAAGAGGAGATGCAAGCTAAATTAGATGCTACAATGTTAAGATTTGACAAATGGCAAAAGGCACCTAAAAATCTTTCAAAATTAATTGATAGTAGCATGTCTGGCAGAACTAAAAGAGGCTTAGGATTTGAAAAATATATTGATTCTGAAGATGTATTTGATTTATCTTTCTCAAGCGTCTATGATGCCGACAAAGAGGATGAGGGCAAACCTAGTTACAATAGGTTTAAACCAGCAACAGAAATGCATGCTGTTCCTCCTCCTCTTACTGGAACTTTCATGCCCACCTCATGGCATAATGACTCGGATGGATCACAGATGCTTGAGTCCCCAAAAAGTTCTACTAATACTAACGACTTTGTCTCATGTACTTTCAGTGACAAAGCCGGTGACTCTGCATCTAATGGTTCAAGTGAAGAGTCAAGACCTACGAGTTCCAAGTCGAATGAACATGCTGCTACTGGTGCTAGGAAGTGTGAAGAAAAAGTTGTTGTCAAGTCAAGTGTGTCTGGTCCTTGTTTATTGAGTCCTAGGAAGAATGTTTTTCCTAGAATTGTGTGTAATAAAGTAGGCAGTATGAAACAGTCTCATTCTAATAAAAGGTCTTTCAAAACATGTTTTGTTTGTGGCAGTTCCTTTCATTTAATTAAAGATTGTGATTATTATGACACACATGCATCTGTTAATCATGCTTTAGTTGCTCCTGGTTCACCAGGAGCTGCTCCATATGCTTCTAGAAGACTTAATCCTAGTGCTCCAATGTTTCATACTTCTAGAGTATCCTCTCCTTTCATGTCTGATTATTGGAGAGAAAATGGATTCCAAACAACTAGTAATTATTTTCCAAATTACAATCCAAACTATGCGCATCATTTTGACCACACGTATTTTGGTTTGGGAAATTTGGGAACTGCTGTTAAGCCCTCAGCAGGTTGTTCCTGGTCAAATAATAATACCCATATGATGAATAGGCAACCAAGGAACAATGGTGGATCTCATCAATCTTCTTGGCATTCTTCTAATGATCCACAAGGCAGGCTCAAACCTGAAAAGGTTTGGGTCCCCTTAAGACACTAACTTTTGCATTGTGATTATCTTGTTGTTGTAGGTTACTCCATACTAGGATCCTAGTCTAGGCATTGTTGATAGTGGCTGCTCCAGGAGCATGACTGGCAATAAAAGCCTTCTCTCTAACTTTGTACCATTTTATGGAGGCAAGGTCTATTTTGGTGGAGGTGAAGGCAGAATCACTGGCAAAGGAACGATAAAGACACCAAATCTTATTTTTGAGCAGGTCTACTATGTGGAAGCACTTCAACACTTCAACTTGATATCGGTCTCTCAGATTTGTGACAAGAAGCAGTTTGTACTCTTCACCGATACTGATGCACTTGTGCTCTCCAAAGATTTTAAGCTTCCGGATGACTCACAAGTTTTACTCAGAATCCCTAGAAGACACAATCTATATAGCATCAAGTTGAATGAAGTCAACCCTACTGGTCAACTAGCATGTCTGGTTGCAAAAGCCTCGGAAGGTGAAGCCACAAAATGGCACCGAAGGATGGGACATGTGAACTTCAAGACCATTCACAAACTTGCCAATCTGAATCTGGTCTCTGGTTTACCTCCCAAGACGTTTAGAAATGACATAAATTGTGTTGCTTGCAGCAAAGGCAAACAACACAAAGCATCCTTCAAGGCCATTACTGCTTTAAGTCTCATTACTGAACCATTGCAGCTTCTACACATGGAATTATTTGGTCCTACTTCCATCAGAAGCATAGACCACAAGCAATTCTGTTTGGTGGTGACTGATGGTTATAGCAGGTTTGCGTGGGTGTTTTTCATGGCTGCCAAAAGTGAGACCTACTCAATTCTTCGAGATTTTCTTACCTTGATAGAGAATCAGTTGTCCAAGAAAGTTAAAGGTATTCGATGCGACAATGGAACCGAGTTTAAAAATAGAGACCTCATCGCACTTTGCAATGCTAAGGGCATCAAAAGAGATTATAGTGCTGCTAGGACTCCTCAACAGAATGGTGTGGCAGAAAGAAAGAACCGGACACTAATAGAAGCAGCAAGAACTATGCTTGCCGATTCCAAGCTTCCGACCATGTTCTGGACAGAAGCTGTTAATACTGCAAGTTATGTTTTGAATAGGGTGTCTATTACCAATCCACACAAGAAAACACCTTATGAGCTGCTCACCGGCAAAGTTCCAAATATAGCTCATTTGAAGCCTTTTGGGTGTCCAGTCACCATTCTGAATACTAGTGACTATTTGGGGAAGTTTGATGGCAAGGCTGATGAAGGATATATTGTAGGATATTCAGCTCATTCTCGGGCGTATCGTGTCTACAATCTTCAAGCCAAACGGATAATTGAAACTATTAATCTCAGGTATTTTGAGGAGAAGACAAACATACAAGGAACAGGACCACAAGTGTTTGCAACTTCAAGTACTGGTGTTCCTTCTAGTCTTTCTGATTCAGATGATGAGGATGACATTTTTGTGGTTCCATCCTATTCCACCACGGTTTCTCCTACTTCTCCTAGTGATGCAACTCCATTGGATGTACAGGATTCCCAAGCAGCTCTTGATACTCTTCTCAAGCAACAACAAGAAGCTACTAAAGCAGCGGCTCAAGGTAGTTTTGAGTTTCCCTTGGTTGAGCCTACTGCCAAAGTTGCTCCTGGTACTCCAGCTTCTGCTCCTAGTGCTAGTCATTCACCTACTGGTACTCCGGCTAGTGAGTCTGCTTCCAATACACGTTTCTCCAGTCCTTCTGACTTGGGGAATCATGAAAAGAAGTCTTCTACCGAGCTGGATGATATACATAAACAACCGGTAGACGGGATTTTCCAAAATGCTTCATATGATGCTGATTTTGTTGGTGATCTCAATAACTTGGCACCAGAAGTGGAGGTTTCTTCAAATCCAGTCTTGCAACCACATAAAGACCATCCTACCACTCAAATTATTGGAGATCCTGGTTCTACCGTCAAGACACGCAGAAGGCCTCGTCTGATCATCATGCTCTTGTGGGCTATATTGAGGATGAAAAGCGTAATAATCATACGGACTTTCAACACTGTTTGTTTGCTTGTTTTCTCTCACATGTGGAACCTAGGTCTGTTTCTCATGCTCTTGAGGATCAAAGTTGGGTGGAGGCTATGCAGGAGGAAATGCAGCAATTCTTGTTTCAGAATGTTTGGGTTCTGGTCGACTTACCAGATGGGAAGACAGCTATCAATACCAAATGGATTCTCAAAAACAAGAAGGATGCACGGGGAATTGTTGTCAGGAATAAAGCTAGGCTTGTCGCACAAGGACACACTCAAATTGAGGGCATTGATTATACTGAAGTCTTTGCGCCTGTTGCCAGGATTGAGGCCATTCGTCTGTTTTTGGCCTTTGCTTCGTATGTTGGCTTTACGGTGTTCCAGATGGATGTCAAGAGTGCATTTCTCTATGGAAAAATTGACGAGGAAGTGTATGTTACTCAACCTAAGGGGTTTGTTGATCCACTTCATCCCAAGAAAGTCTACAAGGTGGTCAAGGCTCTTTATGGGTCGCATCAGGCTCCTAGAGCTTGGTATGAGCGTCTGTCCACTTTCTTGTTAAAGAATGGCTATAGAAGAGGTACTATTGACAAAACACTATTTCTTCGGCGGAATTCCAAGGATATTATCCTTGTTCAGGTTTATGTGGACGACATTATCTTTGGTTCTACAAGGAAGGAGTGGTGTGATGAGTTTGAAAACTTGATGAAAGGCGAATTTCAGGTGAGTGCCATGGGAGAATTGTCATTTTTCCTTGGTCTTCAAGTCAAGCAACAATCGGATGGGATTTTCATCAGTCAAGACAAGTATGTTCATGAGATTCTTCAGAAGTTTGACATGGATCCTCTTAGACCGGCATCAACTCCTTATGAAGTTGCTAAAATCAAACTTAAGAATGAGCCAGATCCACCGGTAAATGTTCATATGTACAGATCTATGATTGGCTCTCTCATGTATTTGACTGCATCACGTCCGGACATTATGTTTGCAGTAAGTGCTTGTTCTAGACACCAAGTGACTCCAACGGTTTCGAACTTAAATGCAGTGAAGAAGATCTTCAAGTATATCAAGGCTCAACCTAAATTGGGTCTATGGTATCCTAGAGAATCACCGTTTGTTCTTGAAGCATACAGTGATAGTGATTATGCTGGTGCTAATAATGATAGGAAGTCTACTACTGGTGGTTGTCAATTTTTGGGTCGTCGGCTTATTTCATGGCAATGTAAGAAACAGACAATCGTAGCTACTTCTTCAACAGAAGCTGAATATGTAGCTGCTGCTAGTTGCTGTGGTCAAGTTTTATGGATCCAAAATCAGATGTTGGACTATGGGTTCAATTTTATGAATACCAAAATTTTTATTGACAATCAAAGCACTATTTGCATTGTGAAGAATCCTGTATTCCATCAGCGGACGAAACATATTGAGATTCGGCATCACTTTATACGCGATGCAAATGAGAAGAAGCTGATACAGGTTCTTAAAGTTCATACGGATGACAATGTTGCTGATTTGCTGACTAAAGCTTTTGATGGTCCTCGGTTTAACCACTTGGTGGTTCATATTGGGATGGTCAATCCGTGAGGTCTAGGATTGAGGGGAGGCAAAGCCTAAGGGGAGGCAAAGCCTAAGGGGAGGATTTGTGTACATATTAGGTCCGTCTAACGTATTCATAGTATTTAACAACATAATTTCTTGGTTATGGTGGTGTGTGGTGCTTCTGATGGAGGATTTTTGCTCTCTTCTGGTGGATATGGCCTTATATGACTGGCTTCTGGTCCTCTTTGGTCAGCTTCTAGTTATGCTTGGTTGCCTTCTGGTGGTTTAAAATCCTTCCATGTCTATTGGTGTTTGACTCTTGGTACTGGTACTGGTCTGGCTACTGTTCATTCCTTTTGTCCTTTATTAATCACGTTTTGCTCCTGGTCCGACTATTGTGCACTTTGACTTTTGGTCAACGCTTCCAATACTGATATTTACAAGTTTGAATTCACCAAATAAATTGGGGGTAAGTTATTATGTTAAAAAGGGCAAGTGGTTAGTATGCCATTATGGCTTAATTTGAAAGGGCAACCCCCCATTAATAGGGGTCAATGAACAGTTACTATTTTCTTCCTATATGGTCAACATACACCCTTGACTCACTCATTACAATTAAAACACACACAAAAACCGCTTCTACTCCTCTCATCCCAATCCAAATCCTTCTTCAATCCATTCATCAAGATCCATGGCTGCTCTTGCTTATCAACCTGCTCATAATCGGGTTGCTTATCTGGGTGATGGTCCTAATCGTGAACATTTTGCTGATATCTTGGAGTTTATTGAAGCTTCAAACTTAAGGTTTGCATTTACTGTTTGTCCTACCATATATGATAGTGTGGTACGTCAATTTTGGGCGTCTGCTGAGCTTGTGAATGTGGCTGGACGTCCACGAGCACTCCATGCTACCATAGATGGACGTGCTTATGTGGTCACTGAAGCATCTATTCGCTCTTCTCTTCATCTTCAGGATGAGGGGGGTGTTGTATCACTTCCCAATTCGGAAGTATTAGAGGGTATGGCTGCCATAGGTTATGAACATGGGGGGAAGTTTAACTTCTAAAAGAATAGGTTTTCCCCTCAGTGGAAGCTTCTGGTTCACTATTTAATCCATTGTCTGAGTCCCAAGTCGGGGAGTTGGGATGCGTTCCCTACTCCTTTGGCTACTGGTCTTATATGTTTAGCCCAGGGTAGAGTGTTTAATTTTTCACATTATTTATTTGAGGGGATGGCTAGTAATTTGTCAACTACTGGTTCTAGGAAGAAATTTCTTATGTACCCTAGGTTTATTCAACAAATACTTGTTTGCATTCCACGTGATAGGGCTGAGCATGTACCATCTAAACTAACAGCGAAAGTGTATTACAATATGATGAATGGGTTTACTGGGGATTGGAGGCCCCTGACTCAAGCCATGATGGGGTTGGCTCAGGGTCCTATAGGTCAGGAGGATGAGGCTCCTGAGTTGGTTGTGTTAGATGATGACCCCATGGAGGAGGAGGAGGCTCCTGCTGGTGGTGACATTCCTGTGGTAGAGGAGGAGCTAGTTGAGGAAGTGGTGGTTGAAAAACCATCCCCTTCCAAGGCTGGTCCTTCCTCCGTTCCACACCAGTCTCCATTTGTGGAGACCCCACCTCCTAGCCCTGCCCCACACTCGACTGATATCTCGTTTGCTGCTGGTTCTCCACAGGTTGACCCAAATGTTGCTTCGGGCTCCCGTGATGCTTTCCCTGAACCACGTTCTCTTGGTGGGCAGGCGGAGGAGCCTACTACACTGACATCTTTGCTAGATCTTATGCACAGGTACCATGAGAGGATGCTTTGTTTGGAAGCTGACTTGAACCAACATCGGAAGCTCACAAGGGAGTTTGTTCTTCCTCTGGCCGATCGTATAAAGGTATTGGAGAATCAACAACGTCGTCGCAAGAAGCATGTGGTTCTTTCAGATTCTGAGGATGAGGGCGCGGAGAATGTTGAGGATGGCTTGACGTTGCTGGCAAAGGCTGCCTTTGCTGATAAAGTTTATGATGATCTGCCCGGTCCTCCAATGTCCTCCAATGCTCCTTCTTCTAGTGCTATTCCCCCTTCTATGGGTGGTGATTCTGATGCTGCTGCTGGTTCTCATGCTGGTCCCTCTCATGATCCAAAGGGAAAAGCTCCAATGACTGATTCTCCATCTCCCACCCGCAAGCGCACTCGTCGACAGCTTGAAGAATAAAGACTTGGTGAAGAGGCTGCTCGTCGGGTTCAGGCTGAGATTGATGAGGAGGATAGAGCTGCTGAGGAAGAGCTCCGTGAGCGAAGGCGTGCGCAAATTCAGCATGATGCTATGCACTGGACTGATGGTGAATGGATGCAAGTGTTGACTGTTCTCACTCGGGATTATGCTCAGTTTAAAGATCTGTTGGGTGATGATGTTGATGAACACAATTGTATTCCGCGTGCTATGGTGATGATGCGTAAGCATCAGTTGACTCTTGCCGAAGAACTCAAGAAACAGCGAAGGAACAGACCTCTTTCTCGGACTGAGCAGCGCCAGCAGATGCAACGTTATGTAAAATATCAATCTGCTGCTCATTTCAATGCTCCATGGTCTTGGGCTCGTGTGCGAGCTTTGACATTTGATGAGCTTAAGGTTCTTTATGAGAAGATGGTGAAGCGTCAGAGTCAACCTATACCGGAAAGATTTATTTACCATCCTCGTGGTGTGACTGCTTCTATGCCTGCTGCTTCAACTGCTCCTTCGTTTGTACCCACTCCTGGTTCTGATGGTAGTTCTTCTGGTTCTGGTGCTGTTTCTGTTGGTCCTTCTACTACACCCTTGGTTGCTCCTATTGGTTCTGCTGCTGGTCCTGCTACTACCATCTTTGTTACTACCACCACCACTCATGCTTCCACCACCACACCTGTTTCTACTACCACCATCCATGTTCCTGCAAGCACGTTTGTTGATCCCCCCATACCTACTGCTACTACATCTGATGTGCCATCTTCATCACCACTAGTTTCTGCAACACAACCTAATCCTACTTCTGCTGCAGCTCCTAGTGGTTCTTTGGGTGGACATGTTCATGAGTCTACTTCTACTGCTCCTCCTGCTGTTGCTGAAGTTACGGTGAAGGTTGAATCCACTCCTTCGGCTCCCACGCCTCGACGTTCCACTCGCCAGAAACTTACTCGTCGTGTTCGCCGCGGTAAATCAGTTCCTTTTGAGAAACGTGATCCTGAGAACTTAATTGATGCAGCTTCGGATAGCGATTCTGACTTACCCTTGGGCAATGGAAGTATTACGGGTTATACGGTTGAGAGGTCTACAACACTTCCTGGTGGCGTCTCCCATCGGATAACTTTGAGTGATGGGACTGTGCGAATGGTCACGGGTTTGCAGGGTGTGTTATCGTGGGCTGACCGTATGGATCTTATGGCGTTGTTTGGGCTTGTTGATTCCAGTATGCCGTTTAACCCCATGGCGGTGTCTTCCTGGCCTGGTATCCGTCTTTGGGCCGATCTCAAGCTTATGTTGGATCCTCCTCCATCTGCTACTCCTTTGGGCGTATGGAAGGATCAAATGCAATGGGAGATTGTTCGCTGGAAGCTCTATGCTGGATGTGGAGTTCATGTGTTGGAGTTAGGTTCTGGTCATGTGGTGTTTATGTTGACGGATGTTGTGTATCCTTTGACTATTTCTTCCATGGAAGCAATGTTGGCAAGTCACTTGCAGATTTCTACTGCTCCTTCTGGGAATGAGTCGAGTATGGCTACATCTTTGGTGGAGGGTATTCAAGCACGGTTGCTAGTGGATAAGAAGGCGGCTTCTGGTCTGTAAGGTGAATGGGTTGTAAGTATTTATACTTTGAATTTTTGTTCTTCTTTTGATTCTTTTCACCAATAGGTACAGTGATTGGTGACTTTTATTCTTTATAGTTAAAAAAAAAAAATACTTTTTATATAATATCTGCTTATACTTTAACACAGTTTCGCTTTTATACTTGTATATAATATCCCTTGGCTGGTTCAAAATGTGGTTCCTGGTTTGAGTTTGTTCTGGTACTTGGTTTCACTTGGTGTTGGACGTGGTCCACACAACAAATGGTTCTCAACTTACCATGTCTCATCGACAAGAAAAAGTTGATTCACCTTGAGGGTACGGCTCCTGGTGCGATTATCAAATCCGTTGATGGTTGCCAGGTTACCTAAAACTGGATGGTTTTCACTTGCCATAGTCTTGGACTGAAAAGTGGCTAATCCAAGGGGGTACGGCTCTTGGTAAAGATCTTATCAAATCCGTTGACAGCTGTAATAGCTTGCTTAAAGCTATAGGGTGTTCAACTCACCGATGCTTTATTGCTAAGAGTTGGCTAGTCCAGAGGGGTACGGCTTCTGGTAAAGACGCATCAAATCCGTTGACGGCTGTGATGGTTTGCCTAAAATCATCAGGGTACTCCCACTCACCATTGATTCACGTTCTAAGAGTTGGGCTGGGTTCTAGTCTCCCAGGGTGATGCTTATTCCACCAGAATGACTAGCTAGCCCAAGAGCGAGCAGCTACTTGGTAAAGGCTAATCAAATATGCTCATGTTGCTGAAAAGATTCAACCTGATGCTGATTTGTTACAAGCTTTGGAGAAGCTTCTAGTGTTTCATACGGCTGTTCTTCTGATTCTTATCTTGTTAATGCTGCTATTTGTTTTGCTGATTCAATCCTCGGGTTTTCTTTGCACGTTTTCCAGGAAACTTGAACTCAACAGGTCAAATTCAAGTTTAGGGGAGGATTGTTAGGACCATTGTAATAGCTATATGTAATAGGTAGACTAGGAGGTATGTAGTTCCTCCTGGTCCTAGTCGTAGTAGGAGCAAGTCCTGCTCCTGGTCCTAGTCGAAGTCAAACTTTATTCGTTATTTAATATTCTGTTAGGATATGCATGAGATATGTTAGGAAAGGATATGCATATCAGTTTTACACGTTTTCATTAATGATGTATTAGGGTTTCCTTGTAGTATAAAAGGAACCTTAGGCAGAAGGGTTATATACACCTTCACAAAACGTAGTTCTAGTCTTTATCAATATTAGAAATCCTTAGAAAGGATCAAGTCTTTATAGTTATTCTGTTTCTCTTGTTTATATTTATATTCTACATTCATATTGTGTATAGTCTCTTTGTGATTTGACTTGTGATTACAGAAGTCATTCACCGGTCCTGACAGGCTGCAAGATCTACATCTAGTAGACCCAACATTTATTTTTTAGGGGCTATTTTTGTCAACTATTCATTCTCATCATATAAAAGGCGTATTATTTTATTTTTTTGTCTTTTCTTTTTTCTCTAAACGACACTCCAGTGCTCATCATCGACCATTCCGATTTTTGGATTACTCATCACATAATAATTTCTAAAATCGATGATCAACGTAAGTTATCATATGTGTTCGATTATATATGTTGTTATTGTTTTACCCAGTACAAATCTTTGTTCATATTAAGTTATGGTTTTGATTTTGTGAATTTTGATTGATTAATCATCATTTTTGTTTTATAGATGAATCGATTTTGATAGGGTTTTGACACGATGTAGTGTATAGATGTTATTTGAAGTCAATTTGATGGAAAAAAAATCGTAAAACGTGTTCACAAAATTGCACACAAAGTGATTGATAAAATGACTCAATGGTATTTTATACATGTGATGCTCTTATTTTTAAATTTCTTATCTACTTGTTTCTGACCCAAGCCTATTTTCACTTGGACAAGGTGTGTTCATTTGTGAGTCTTATGTCGAAGTATTTACCACTATCTTCGTAATATGGAGGTTCAAATCTTTCCCTTTTGTGAACTTTGATATGGGTTTAACTTAATACAAATTTTTATTTGTTTTTTGGTTGTTAATTTGGGAGGCTAGTACTGATGTTGTGATTTTATATTTTAAAACCCATATTAAGGTAAAAAGAAGACCATTAGAAGATTTATGTTGAAAAAGTGCAGGAAGATGTAAGTGTGAATATGAAAGGTGTTTTGGTTGATTGGTTCCCCAAATTTTTGAAGAATAAAACCTTCATCCTGTTGATCCCAAACTTAGATCGATTAAGCTTTGTGTATACGAGATTAGATCAAGTACTACACGTAGAGAAACCTTTGCTTATGAATAAAGTAACAAAGTGTTATGCGGAATTAACACTTGATCTAAAACACAAAGATGTTAAACAAACTTTCACTTGTATTAGAATGATCGTACTTGATTACAATGAAAGAGGTTTAACTTGCGAATACTTATGAAAAATGATAATTAACTTTAACCTAAAAGATCTTCTTTTATAGAACAAGAAGTCTTGTACAATAAGCTACGAATCAACTATTCTAGGTAAAGATAATAATAGAAAATACAATGTCGAGCTTATCTTTACCATACACAAATAAAGAAACAAATAAACAAAAAGATTCGTATGAAGATATTCCATCAGTGTCAATCTTCAAGGCTGTCAGCGTTGACTTTTTCTTTGTCAACGCTTGGCTGTCAGCGTCCAATGTCTTCTTATCAGCGTTGACATTCTTCTTATCAGCGTCTAGTGAACTGACCCATATTTTATTCCCAACAATCCTCCCCTAAACTTGATATCTATTCCAATGATCAAGTTTCTGAATAAAAACTTAAGACTTAGGAGGAATCTTGCAAAAACTTCTTATGTTGGTGATAAACATATCTAATCAAGTCCTTGGCCACGTCACTAGTATAATCAATCTCCAAGGGTGTCTCTAGCATCTTCTCCAACACTTCTTTGGATAAGAAATAGTCAGCATCCACAAGTAAATACTCTGAAAACTTTGTAGAGCTCAAATGAAATACACCACAAGTAGAATAAAGCCTCCAATGAAGATTACTGAGATCATCTTCAAGATCCTTCCATATGGTAGGATCTGCTTCTCTTGGACCACACAAAGTCAAAAATGTGTTCCAAAGTCTTATTCCATTTGCTGAAGTAGGTGCTTCAGCTGTATACTTGGCCTCTATTAACCTCCATAGATGCACCAAGTCTTCTCTGTCTATGCTTGCAAATATAGAAATGACTGAAGTAAAAGTATGTACCTCCTTTCCAAATCTGCCAATCTTCCAAAATCCACACTCATCTTCATCAAAACTGATGATCGGATTTCTGTCATCTAGAGGTACTACATTAACCAAATCTGAAGCTTCCAATGGAGAAAGCTTGAGATGCTTCCTTATGACTCCTTCAGTTGGAAAATACACATCCATATCTTTGGGAAATTGAAAAGGATCTCCTTTCTTCACTGGTCTTTGAGCAATCCTCATTTCCTTTTGAATCTGCATTTCCTCAGCAAGCTCTTGTTTCCTTTCTTCTGAAAGAAACTGATAGATATTATTTTCTTGCACACTCCTCCAAATAGGATGTGCCCTATACTCTAACTCCTCAAAAGATAAAGCCAGCAACTTCTTGGATGTCCAGTTAGGTTGATGACATCTAAGCAACTTGTAATACAACTGCCTTCTATCTCTTTTGAGCCAAGTCTTGACCTCCTGTGCATTATACTTCAAAATCACCTTTATGTCATCTTGTACCCTGAGAAGAACTTCCAACCCCCAAATTTGATCTGATAAACTCATCCCTGGGTTGTCCATAACCTTGTCTTCCCAAGCATGGTACATTCTGGTGATTTCAGGAAGGTCCCAATCAATCTGATTCTTCAAATCACTCAATCTTTCCTTTGCTAGCTCATCCCCATATTCAAGCCTTTCTGGATCTTCAATAATTTGAACACTTGAATCTGAGCTATCATCTTCTTTTCCATCACCACTTTCTTCCTTACTCTCAGAAACAACAAATGGTGATCTACCACTCCTCTTCAAATCTCTTTCCAAAAGTTGTGCAGCCAACTGTTCATCAAATGCTATTTGTGCTGCATCTTTCTTTGGAACATCTTCTTCAACCAATTTTCCTTTACCTTTGTCTTTTGGATCAATAATAGGTAAAGTAGAAGAAGAAACCTGTGTGGACACATCTTTGATGATTGTTGATGGCTGGAATACATCAACACCACCTGCAACTTTATCAGCGTTCAAGTTACCTCTATCAGCGCCACGATTACCTTTGTCAGCGCTGGATGTGTCAGCGTTCAAACCTGTATCAGCGCCCAATGTTTCTTTGAAAGATCCTTCCAAGTTTAATGGTGTCACCTTGGATGTATCAATAACTGGGTGCTTCTTCAAGTTGGTGAGTGCTTCAGCAACCTGTAAAGATTCACTAAATTGTGAACTCTTTTCTGAACTCTTCTCACTAGCTGTATGAATCAGCTCATCCTCTTCATCCTCTTCATCCTCCCCTTTGGAAGATTCCTCCATTAGACTCCTGCTACTTGGATTCTCCAAAACAGTTACCCGCTCCCTCAATGCTTGGAGTTCACGGCCCTGGTTGTTGACAGTTTGTACAAGGCTGACATTTTGCTTTTGCAAGCTAATGACAGCAGCCGTCAATTCAATTAATGTCATAGGTTCCAATCTGCCCTCAGCTAGAATGGGGATTTGACCTCCCAAAATAGAATCATAGGGCATGGATGAGGTCTTAATGATGTTGGGACTGTCTTGACCAGCATCTAAGCCTGTGTCAATAGCCCCAGCCTCATCCATGACACCAGCCACACTTGTGGAGGTGGTTCTCTCTGCTACAAGGCTAGGACCACTAGAGGAGAACACTCCAGTAGTCCTTTGGCGTTTATGCAACCTAGATTGTAATGGGGTGGAAGATGAAGTAGATTGTGTGGGTGTGGGATGGTTAAGGGGTGTTTGGGATTGTTCAGGAATGGTATCAGCGTTGGGATTGGTTGTGTCAGCGCCAACGTTTTGAGTGTCAGCGCTGGGTTGGTCAATGTCCATGTTTTCTGGTGAAGGTAATGGTTCATGAATAGGCTCAAGTTGGGGTTCAGGGTCTGGTTGTGGTTGTGGTTGAGCAGCCTGAATTACTTCAAGCATGGGTTGGGTAAGAGGTATGGATCTGTTTGTGGAGCTCATTTTAGCAAAAATGGTTTTCTGTTGTTTAGGGATCTCATAAAAAGTGTCATGATCCCTAGAACAATATTCTTGTAAATCAAAGACCATTTGCAAAAATCTAGGGTAAGCCAAAGTCATTTTACTTCCCTTATTTTTACACATCCCTTCAAAAATCATTTTTGAAAAATTATACTTAAGCCCACGTGTTATACAAACCAAAGCACTTGCAATTGACCTGTTTATTTCATTAAAAGAAGTACATTTTGGACTTAAGCATTGTAAAAGGACATGTATCAAATATTTACAGTCAGAGGGAAATTCCTGCTTATGATATTTATTTAAAGTGACATCAGCAGGAATAGGATAACCCAATTCCCTAAGACCTTGTTCTATTGTTGCAATGGCAAGGGTAGTCACACCATCAGCGTCATCAAGACGCAAAGCTTGGCGAACCAAGGCTTCAGTGACCACCCATGTTCTTCCATGAACAGTAGATGTTAATGTGGTCACTCCATTAGCTGTTGTGGAACTAACATTGTTCCAAAACTGTCTAATGTGTGCGACAGGGACTAATGGTGTATGAGAAAGTGCATACCTTAAGAAGGATGCATTTAAAAATGCCACCATCTGTGAATACTGAGGAAACAAATCATCATCAGCAGTCAAGTAAGCTACCATATTATGTTGGCTCTTGAACTCCAATGTTAAATTCTTTGAGTTGAACTTGGGTGCCATTGTGAAAGCTGTTTATATGATATGAGAAAAATCTAGGAGAAAAGTGTTAGACAAGAAAATATGAATACCCAGAATAAAAAGTTTAACCAAATTTATAGGAGAGATGCATGATTTTGATTGGTCAAAAATGAGGCGGTTATATTCAAAGAGCAATGATGAAAATATTGAACCAAATATAACTTATCTCATGCATTAATTAAAAGTAACAACTCCCCAAAATTACGGCCAAAGATTAGTCAAAAATAACAACTGGGTAGGGCCCACTAGGCGTCAACGGTCAAAAATAGCCCATCAGCGCCCAACGGTAATATTTTCTTGTCAGCGTTTGCCTAAAGCCTTGTCAGCGTCACGATTGGACGTAACAACGTTTGGAGAAAAACTTATCAGCGTCTAAAAATAAAAATATTTAAAAAAGAAAAAGACCTTAACAAAGTAATTTATCCTAAGAGAAATATCTTACAAGTTGATAATAATTACTGGGCGGCAAGCACTGTCCATTTATGCACACTTGCTTAAGCAAGATAGACACAAATGTCCTCTAGAGTCCCTTGCTAACCAAAATACTTACCAACAAAGTTATTTCATAAAATGCCTTGTAACTCCCAGGTAAACCCATAACCAAAATATTCCCAAGTCTCCCATCAGACCACAACCAATTCTAGGCCAAAAATGTCTTGGCAGCATGCATAGTTTATCAACTTTGCATGCTACAGTGCCTCATGGTTTAGTAAAACTAACCCATACTCACCTGTGGACACAATCTAGAATTGTGATGAGAGTATTGTAAGAATACCCAAGAGTCCTAAAGGTTCCTTAAACCTCCCCTTAAACTATGATACATGAGTTCTCAAAATATATATGAACATTAAAAATTTATGTCAAGATAGGAATATAAATATTCCAACCATCATCCATAAACAAAAACATGTCCAAATAGCTCTTCAAAGATCCATAAGCAACTCTGTATCCAATGACATAAGGCTACCACCTACCTACACATTTAGATGAAAACCACAAAACTAACATTTGTTGCTGACAGCGTCCCGACAACACTTATCAGCGTTGAAGGAACTCTTGTCAGCGTTAGACAATAATATCTCTAACAACGGCAAAATAACACTTGACAGCGTTACATTTACCTTTGTCAGTGTTAGAAAAGTAAAGTGGAAAAATCTAAGTCATCACAAAGACCAATAACAATGCATTATCCTGTACATACTTTTACAAAAAGGTTCCAAAACACATATTAAGTGAGATTAACCATTCCAATATTTGTTACCAAATATTGAAATCTTCCAGCATCAAAAGGTTTAGTTAATAAATCAGCCACATTATCTTCTGTAGCTACCCTATCTGGTTGTATTAAACCTTTCTCAAAGCAATCTCTTATAAAATGATGTCTAATTTCTATGTGTTTGGTTTTAGAATGATGTACAGGATTTTTAATAATGCATAAAGTACTGTTATTGTCTACAAAAATCTTGGTATGCATAAAATTATACCCATAATTCAACAGCTGGTTCTGAATCCATAAGACTTGTCCACAACAAGCAGCTGCAGCCACATATTCTGCTTCAGTTGTAGAGTTTGCCACCACTGTTTGTTTCTTGCATTGCCAAGATATCAATCTACTCTCAAGAAATTGGCATCCACCAGTTGTGGATTTCCTATCAAACTTGTCACCACCATAGTCACTGTCTGAATATGCAATAAGGTCCAATGGAGAATCTTTTGGGTACCACAAGCCAAGATCTGGATAACATCTTAGGTACCTAAAAATTCTTTTCACAGCAAATAGGTGACATTCTTTGGGAGTCACTTGATGGCGTGCACATGCACACACAACAAACATGATGTCAGGTCTTGAAGCTGTAAGATACATCAATGAACCAATCATTGATCTATAGTGCCTAACATCCACATCCTTTCCAGCTCCAATCTTTCCCCAAGGGTGTTCCCTATCCATAGGAGTGGAAGCATCCTTTTCATGTGGAGAAAAACCATATTTCTTCAAGATTTCAGCTACATACTTGTCTTGGGAGATGAAGATACCATCTTCTTTCTGCTGAACTTGTAAACCTAGAAAGAAGTTCATCTCACCCATTGCACTCATCTTGAATTTATCTGTCATGAGCTTGGAAAAGTCCTCACTCATTTTTGGATCAGTAGACCCAAAAATGATGTCATCAACATAGACCTACACAAGCAACACATGTTTTCCTTTCTTCTTTGTAAATAGTGTCTGATCTATGGTGCCCCTCTTGAATCCATTGTCCACCAGGTATGTAGACAAGGTACCATACCATGCTCTAGGGGCTTGATGAAGTCCATACATAGCTTTCTTCACTCTATAAACCTTGTCTGGATTCTCAGGATCTTCAAAACCAGGAGGTTGCATGACATATACTTCTTCAACAATTGTCCCATAGAGGAAAGCACTCTTCACATCCATTTGATAAACAGTGAAGTTCATGCAAGAGGCATAAGCTAAGAAAATTCTGATAGCTTCAATTCTTGCTACTGGAGCAAAAACTTCTTCATAATCTATACCTTCCTCTTGTGTATATCCCTGAGCTACCAAACGTGCCTTGTTCCTGACCACAATGCCTCTTTCATCTTTCTTGTTTCTTAGAACCCATCTTGTCCCAATTGGTCTCACATATCTAGGACAATCAACCAGCTCCCAAACATCTTGTATAGCAAATTGGTGAAGCTCATCCTGCATTGCTTCCACCCAACTAGGTTCTTTGATAGCATCAAAAAATTTCTTGGGTTCTTCCTGTGACAGAAAACAGGCAAACAAACATGCTTGTACAAGAGGGGTATCAACCTTCTTGTGTATATTGGCAATAAATCCACCAAGACTTTGATGGGATCTTCTTGTCTGAACTGGAGCCATAACATCACCAATGATCTGAGATGTGGGGTGATCCTTAGCTGTGGAAGTGAGAACTCCTCCTTCAAAAAGTCTGGTGTCCTCAACTTCACGCTCCATGTTGCCAATATCTTCTTCATCAGACTCTCTTTGATCAACATGAATCTCTTCATGGACATTGGAAGGTCCACCTTGTTCAAAATGGGAAGAGAAAAGCTGTGTAAAGGTGTCACCAAAGTCTGATCCTTGTTTGTCAGTGCTTGGGCTAACAGCGCTTGAACTGTTGTTGTCAGCGTCTAAGCCATCAGCGTCTGAATTGGTCTTGTCAGCGCTTGATTTCCCTTTGTCAGCGCCTGAAGAACCATGCATGTTTGTATTTGGTGGTATTTGAAAACCACCATTATCTTTTCTAGCAGCAGCAGCAGCATAATACTCATCTGTCCATATAGGAAGTGTAACATATTCTTGTGTGGGAGATGATTTGACTGCTGGTGGTCCATCCTCCTTAGCAACCTGTATACCTGAAACATTACCAATTCTCTTTTCCAAAACACTTGAAGTTACCTTCACAATGTCTGGATCAGTAACAGGCATATAATTTAAAGCTCTAGATAAAGGTTCTAAGTCAAACAACCAATTTGGACCACTTTCAGGATCACTAGGTTTACTCTCTAAAAACCTAACATGTACTTTTTCAAGTATACGTTTTTCCTTTTTAATGTAAACCCTATATCCTTTGCTCTGCACTGAATAACCCATGAAGTAGCCTTCATCACCTTTTGAATCAAATTTACCTAGGGCCTCACTAGTTTCTAGAACAACTACATGACATCCAAAAGGCTTGAGAAAGCCAATATTGGGCTTCCTTCCCCAAAGTAATTCATAAGGTGTCTTATTATGTATCTTGTTGACCAATGCCCTATTTTGAACATAACAAGCTGTGTTAACAGCTTCAGCCCAAAAGGCTATAGGAAAGTGGGCATCAGCCAACATAGTTCTGGCTGCTTCAATAAGGGTCCTATTCTTCCTTTCAGCAACCCCATTTTGCTGTGGGGTTCTAGCTATGCTAAACTGCCTAGTAATCCCTTTCTTGGCACAAAAATCATCTAACAACTGATTTCTAAACTCACCCCCATTGTCACTTCTAATAATTTTGACCTCATTACCATTCTTCTTTTCAATATGGGTAATGAAATTAATCAGACTTTGGGCAGTTTCACTTTTCTTGGCTAAAAAGAAAGTCCATGTAAACCTGGAATAATCATCAGTGATAACAAAACAATATGATTTACCCTTCAAACTTTCTATATTAGTTGGACCAAAGAGGTCCATATGCAATAAGTGAAGTGGTTTAGAACTAGAGTGCACCTGTTTAGACCTGAATGAGACCTTGTGCTGCTTGCCCTTAAGACATGCAACACAAGTGTGGTCATTGTGGAAAGCCTTTTCAGGCAAACCATCAACTAAACCAAGCCTCACAAGTCTATTGATATTCTTAAAGTTTATGTGCCCTAATCTCCTGTGCCAAAGATTACTTTCATCTACTGAGGCTTTAGCATACAGACATGACATTTTATTATTTATCTTAATTCCATTAAGATTCACATTAATATGTCTTTATGCCTTGGTGTTCTAAAATCTATGTATTTTCCTCAGGGAGCTTATAATCTTTGCTTAACACCAAGCACTCAGTATCTGTGAAAAGAACCTTATTTTTGTTATCACACACTTGTGATACACTAAACAAATTATAATCCAGTTCTTTTACCAAGAAGACATTCTCAAACCGTAGGTTGTTGGTGACAAGGGTTCCTTTTCCTGTGATGGTGCCATAGCCCCCTCCAAAGTATACCTTATCACCATCTTGAATAGGAGAGAAATTAGTCAGATAGTCTTCCTTCCCTGTCATGTGCCTTGAGCATCCACTATCCCAATATCCATAATCATTGATCTTCTTCTGAATGCCCTGCACATAAAGAAAACACATTAGTTTTCTTTGGGAACCCAAGCCTTGGAAGACTTGGATTCATCTGGTTGTTCAACAAGAACAGACTTGGTTCTCATAACAACCCCATTTTCATCCCTGTTTGAATGAAATTCCCAGTTAACCCCAATTGGTGTTGACAATGCTTTTGAAATATAATGAAACCTGTTGCATGTCATAGAAATACCAGTAGAATTAGGGTTTTGGTCTTGTTTTGGTCTCCATGTTAAGCTAGTAGAAGCTTTAGACCTATTTCCCTGTGGTTGCAAATACCTAGGTTTGGCAGTGTGTCTGTCAGCGCTGAAATTGTTCTTGTCAGCGCCCCGATTGCCTTTATCAGCGTTGAACCTAGGGTTTGCTACAGGAACCTATTGCCTATTGGACCAAGTATTTGACTTTTGAAAAGGTCTTAGGCCTTGTGTGTTAGACCCTCTAGAAAAGAATGGGGCTGGTCTAACAACTTGTGAACTTTTGTTCACAAAGGTATTGGGTCTGACAGTGTTTGACCTATGTTGACTTTTGTCAGCGCTGAAATGGTTCTTATCAGCGTTGACATTGGAAGCGTTGACACATTTGTAAGCCAAATGTGAGAAGCTACCACATGTGTAACAAGCTTTTCTAGACATAGTCTTAGGTCTAGAAGCAAAGAAGCCTGTTCCATGATTACTAACTTGGCTTTTTGGTGACCTAGTATTTCTATACATCTCTGCATACTTAACACTAGGTTTTCTAACAGTTTGTGGGCCAAGGTCAACAGCTTTGCCAGTGGTAGGGTGTGTGATTTTAATAGGTTTAGGATCATTGGACTCCACAATTGGTATCATGTTTGGTGTGGGCTCATTTGGACTTTCACACAACAACCCTCCCTTAACAAACAAGGTGTGGTTAGCTTTCTTCCACTCATCTAGGTCAGTCAGTTTTTGCTTGTATTCCTCAACTGGGAAGTCACTCTAGGTGGAGGAAAGAATTCCTCCTCTTGGCATTCTGGCAAGCCAGTCCAAGATAAATCCTTTGATTGGACACCATAGAAATCCCCAGCTGGTGGTGGAACACCAGTATAATTATTCATCCCAATCCCACTCATATCCTTAGAGTCTCTTTGTTTACTAACACACTCTCCTAGGGATTGTGTGGCCTTATCAAATCTCTGGATTTTAAGACTCACATTATCTTTATTTTTGTTAGCCTCCTCTAACTGAGCTATCAAATCAAGATTAACCCTATTTACTATATCTTGAACATCTTTACTCTGATGTAACTCATGTTTTAAGATATTTATTTGATCCTTTAAATCAAACTCCATTTTCTTATACTCAGCTACTGTCTTTTCTGTTTGGGTAAGAGCAATTTGATAATTAGATACTTTGCATCTTTCAGTACTTGCCTCATCTAATAATTTTACTATCTCTTGATTTAGTTTTTCAGTATTTAAACGACAACCCTTAGAACAGAAAGCATCATCATATACCTCATTATCTGATGAAGAGGAGGAGTGTGCCATGAGAGCATATTCAACATGCTCTTCTTTAACTTCAGCAACCAAAGCTCTATCCTCTTCCTCATTCTTGGCCATCCAGCTCCAGTCCCATTCTCCAACGCCATCAATTTGATGAACAGCAACCATGGCCTTGGGATCTTGACTCTTAACCATTTGGCTTGAGGGCTTACCAGCATCAGATCTTCTTGGAGATCTACATTCCCTCATGAAGTGCCCCATCCTATGACAGTTGTAGCACTCAACTTTGGACTTGTCAAATCCAGCAACATCCTTAGCATTAAAGGTCATCTTCTTCTTGAACCTTTTATTAAACCTGTTTGCTCTTAAGCTTACAAGAGCCATAGTCCACTTGATGTCCATCTCTTCCAATTGTTCATCACTTATCTGCTCAAGATCTTCATATGTAATCCTTGAATCACTGGGCAAAGAAGCAATGAATGCACACACAGTATCTAGATCTAAACCAGCAGGTTTAAGTCTATCAGTGCCCAAGTTGTGTGTGTCAGCGCTTGAGTATAAAGCGTTGACAGGATATGATCCAGCGCTGACAGACTGACATCCAACGCTGACACCTTGAGATCCAGTGGCTGGATGTCCATAGAAGTTCATGGAATCAAATTGGCCTTCACTTTGTAAGAAGAAGGCCATGTTACTACTGGAAGATTTATTATCACTATCCAATTGCCATTCATTCTCCAACAGTCTTAGTTTGTTGAAGATGTCATCAAACCTGGAGGTCTTGTGGGTATTATTGACAAGAATGGATCTTGTCTCAATCTTCCATACATCACCAAGGCTTTTGAGAAAAGTAGCATTCAATTCAGGGTCATCAATCTGTGTTCACATGAAGGAAAGTTGACTTGTGATGTCAAGAAGTCTACTTCTCACACTGCTGAGATTCTCATTGGGTTGAGCTTTAAAGACAGCATACTCATGCAAGAGTTGCTTCTTCTTTTCTTCTTTTGTGTCAGCATTGCCACCATGTGCTACTTCAAGAGCTTCCCAAAGCTCTTTTGCAGACTCAAAGCGTTTGTACTTGTGCTGATTCTCATGACCTAGGGCGTGTTTCATGATGTTCAAGATTTTCATGTCCACCCTCTTCTTGGCTATATCTTCAACAGCTACAGCTCTCCCATCTCCAGGCTTTTCCTTCTTATCAGCTTCAGGACAATTAGGAACAGCTGTCCTTGTGGCAATTGCAGCAGCAATCTTTGCTGCTTTGTCGAATGTGTTCCCATATTCGACAATCTCCCAAAGAGTGTAGTCATGAATAGCTATATATTGCTCAAAATTTGACTTCCAAAGCTCAAAGTTCCTGGCATCAAACATGGGAATTTTGATACTAGGATTTGAGGAGTTGTTTTGTAGCAAAGCAGCAGGTTGATCTGTGCCAGACATGGTGTTTTTAGGGTTTTGAGAATTTTAGGGTTTTTAGGGTTTTTGGTGTTTTAGGGTTCTTGCGTTACTTAAAGATCAAAAGTTTCTCAACAAGCTCTGATACCACTTGTTGATCCCAAACATAGATCGATTAAGCTTTGTGTATACGAGATTAGATCAAGTACTACACGTAGAGAAACCTTTGCTTATGAATAAAGTAACAAAGTGTTATGCGGAATTAACACTTGATCTAAAACACAAAGATGTTAAACAAACTTTCACTTGTATTAGAATGATCGTACTTGATTACAATGAAAGAGGTTTAACTTGCGAATACTTATGAAAACTGATAATTAACTTTAACCTAAAAGATCTTCTTTTATAGAACAAGAAGTCTTGTACAATAAGCTACGAATCAACTATTCTAGGTAAAGATAATAATAGAAAATACAATGTCGAGCTTATCTTTACCATACACAAATAAAGAAACAAATAAACAAAAAGATTCGTATGAAGATATTCCATCAGTGTCAATCTTCAAGGCTGTCAGCGTTGACTTTTTCTTTGTCAACGCTTGGCTGTCAGCGTCCAATGTCTTCTTATCAGCGTTGACATTCTTCTTATCAGCGTCTAGTGAACTGACCCATATTTTATTCCCAACACATCCTGATCGGTTTCTTAAGCCTTTAAGCAACGCTTCCTCCTAGTCGGTTTCTGAAGCAGATAGTGATGAAGCGTATGAGGATGCCCTTTATACACTTTCGAGGGGTGAAATGTCATTTTATAATTGTAGGGTGAGCTGTGTAATTGAAAGGTTATGAACAAAAGTTGTATGGCATAAAAATGGCAGCAACCTTTTATCAAGAACAAGGATTTTTTGCGTGTACACTGTTGAAGGTAGATGAGATGGAGTTCATCAAGGCTGAGAGCAAGATGAATTATCTTATGTCTTGAGTACCAACAGTACCATGACGTAACAACTGACGAGGAGGGAAAGTATTAATAGTGAATATTTTGTGGTTGGTGCAAGTGATTTCAGTGGTAGCAGTTCTTGGACAATGCTTGCTGTGACATCCAGGTTACATGGTTAAGTGTTTGACATGTCATGGTTTTGTTTTTGTTCCTTTCTAGTCCTTTGACCCACCGAATCAATAGAATCAAATATAATGTGTCATGGGACAGTGTGGGGTACTTCATTGTTTTGCTTTTGTTTCAGGCCTTACAATGCTTTGTTGTAAGTTTCTTGGGGCTCGTCCTTTTTAACTATCTTGTAAAAGGCGAGTTTCCTTCCTTTTTTATCCTGTTTTATAGTTTGATTTCTATAAACATATATTTTTGTGGTGTGTAAATGGCAGCCGCATGAAATGCTTTATCATACTGATGTAAAGGGAGATAAAGTGAGGAAACTAACGGCGTCACTTTTCGCATACCCTATGCCCGATTGTATGTGCAACCAAGAAACTACTAAAAACTAGACACTGGAACGTAAGGTAACTAAAGATAAGGTTACCGAATCTTGGGCATGGGTTAACGATGTTGTGGTTGGTAAACAAGCTTTTTGGGAACCAAATTCAGAAACATGGTGCAAGGAATTAAAAGGAGTGGGGCATTCAAGAGAGATTTTATGGGTTATCCAAGGAAGGGCATAGGGCGTGGTCGTATAAGTGCTTGCAAGTTCTAATAGCACATTTGTAACATTTATTTCTTGCAAAACATTTTTGTAGTTCTTTGATATTTTCACTGTTATGTTTGCAAGAAACCAGATCACTATGCTATATAGTTAACATCTACATTTGACATTTTCATTTTTTGAGTTGCTTGGTTGTGATTTTCTTTGTGTGCCAAAACTTAATATATCAGATTAAGTATGGACAAAGTTGATTTTAATGGTATTTTTTTTTTGCTTGAAGGACTTGGTGTACATAACAGATGCATTGAAATATACAAACAGATTCCCTATAATATATAAACGGATGCACAAAAAGACATAAACGGATGCACTAAAAAAAGTTCTCGACTTAGATTAGACTGATGTATGTGTAGAAAAAGCATCATTTACTACCTAATGTATGTGTACAAAAGTTCCCTATAATATACAAACGTGTGCACGAAAATATATAAGGGATGTGCTAAAAAAGTTCCCTTATATTCAACTGATGTATTTGTCAAAAAATCATCATATACGGCTCTTTAGAAGTTTTCCTTCAACAAATTTGAAATCCCTTTTACTTTTACAACAGACCTGCAAGATAAACAACACAAATCAAATGAACATTAGCACCCATTGTGATATATGATGATCAACAAAAAACAAATTTAGATTCTTTTACTATAACTGGTAAAACTTGAAAAATAAAGAATACCATGTGAAGTCTGTTATATTCTTCAATGGGTCATCTTCATTCTAAAGTGTTACTTTCCTCAGCAATAGGTTCAAGTGGTTTTTCTGTGACTTTTACTGCAGACACAAAAAACCTTTTATTAGCAGTCTTATTGGAGGAAAATATAGTCAATAACATAAAAGTGAACATTACCGGCTTGATAAGTATTAAGACAAGGTTACAGAAGTTCTTCAATAAGCGCGTGTTCTTGGCCACAATATCCAAATATCACCACAATCAAAATATATAGTGTTAGGTAATTTGCATGTTTGATAATAAAAAGGTACAATTAATACTGATTTATACGATTCATAATGATGCTGCATTTAGAGATGGTGTTAACTCGGTTTACGTTGATCGCCTCAACTATTTTAGACAAATGAAACTTCGGACTCTTGAGTCTATATTCAAACACATCCAATAAAAAACAAAAAAAAATCATTGAATGTGACTATGTGTAAAGGGGAATTTGGATTGACACATGTAAAGATGACAGATCCAAATGAATAAGAACCACAGACTGCAACAAATGTGCTGAGATAAACCATACTATTATTCTCCTTTCGCTTTTCATCTTGAGGTATAAGTGGAGCTCGAGAATCTTGAACTCCGTCTTATCTTTTCTATGTATCCTGATTTGTAACCGTTCTTCTTTCTACTGGTTTGACTTAGATATTAGCTGCAACTTACAAAAGAATAACAAAATCAGAATATTATAAATCACGCCAACAGTAAGTGTCATTCTAAATACTACGGAGTACCTTTTAATAAGAACTTCGTATTTGGATTTTAGGAACGATGATAGTCACTAAATTATTAAATTCTGACGATGACGAGGAGGGACTGGAGGAAGTCTATTTTCAACTCAATTTGAGAACTAGTAGATCCAGATTGCTTTCGAGAAATAAGAGATCGTTGACATTTATAGGATGCAATTGCTGTAGTTCCAAATGAAGTAGATCATCGTACACCCACTGTCGAGAAGTTGTTGATAACCATTTTGGATATCCTAAAAAACCAAATAGGTCGGATTGGATGAAAGAAATATGCATAATATTGGAAAGTAAAAATGTAGATAGCTTACCCAAATTACTGGTACATGCGCAGAAGGCAGGGATAATCTAGTGTTGGATTCAAATGAATCCTTAAAATTTTCATCACCATAGTGCTCATCTTCATTTTCTTTGTTTCATTCTACATTTGAAAAACTCAACTCAGCAGCCTCAACAATACAGGAGGACACAAAAGAGATACTAATGCTGTAACATAAGTCCTAAAGTATGGACAAAGCTGATTAGGTTTCGTTTGCCGAAAATGATTTTGTGTATACAGTAGATGAAATAGAAAAGTATGTACTAATATATACAAACGGCTGCACTACAAATATACAAAGAAATGCACTAAAATCCTATTTACAAGTGTCACAAATACAGTTCGACAGTGACATGGCAGAAAAATTGTGTTTATATTAATCCATAAAAGAGCACAGGGATTTTGGATTTTGTGCTACCTAAGAAAATGGTTTGAAGGATAAAACATGGAACTGGTCCTTCATGCATCCTATAAACATAAGTAACAATCTTATGAAATGATTTATAACAGTTATTCAAACTGAATGATATGTGAAATGCAAACCCATACTCTCCCGTAGGCCCACTCATTGCTTGATGTGACTGTAATGAACCAGGACAGTTCTGGGTTCTGGGTTCTGGGTTCTGGGTTCTGGGTTTTGGTTTCCGAAAGCTCAAACCACTCCATTCTATTCTTCTTGCACCCCTGTATCGGTATCCGAGGTTTCTTCGTGTGTCGACTAAATAAGAGCACTCCAACTGCCAATCAAACAGATGCACTAAAGTAACTTAAATGGATGCAATTACATGACCCATTTCACCCCCAATCTGTTTTGACACCCGTTAACCAACCATCTAAGGCATAAAGTTTTGTTATGGACGTACAGACAGTAGAGACTCTTAGGCATTTTTATAAAGGGGTATGATCCATATATACAGGTTATCAGCATGGTCTTCTCTTGATGAATATTTAAGAGGGCATACAACAAATAATGATGAACATACCTTGATAAAGATGTTTCCAGTTCCACTATTATGAATGCTTGGATCCCTATGATAAACCATGATGCAAATTGCCTTTCCATTCACAGTCGTAGGGTACAGAACATCAAATAAAACTTAAATCCTTTACTACAAAATCATTTACTCAAAAAATAGCACATAACTACTAGATGCAATAACTTAGACAAAGTCATGAACTCAATCGAAAGAAAAACAAAATTCATTGTTACTCCATAAAAAATCAACTAGGGCTAATGTAAGCCATCATATTTAACTTCGCCTATACTTAAATAGATCTGTTAATGATATGTTGTCTTTTGCAGACATAGAAGTGCAGAACGGGTCAAAAGGAGAAAATCATAACAAATCTTTAATTAGAAGTAAAAGCTTTAAAACCTCATATATTCCAAAAGATAAGTTAATTAATGATAAAGTGCATATCTTACTTGAGCAGTTCTAGGTTAAGTTATAATGAAAGGATGCCCTAAACATAACATACATATGCCCTAATTTGTTCATACAACGAACAAAGTACTATTCCTACTGCCAAAGAGCAGATTTCGGCTATAAATCATCTGACCTCCCATGAAAACTAAAAAGTATTGTAATATTTTTTCTTTCAAGTAGACTGCAAAATACAATCCATGGACATTCTATACTCTCATGAAAACTATAAAATTTGCTTTAATGGAAAAAAACATGTTAAAATGACTAGATGGCCTATTGTCTTTACTGCTAATAAAGTGACAATATTGATTTGAGGTCATAGAACCAACATTTTGATCATAATTATAGGGATATTAGAAATTTGTTAAGTAGTCAAACAATTCTTCTAAATTATGCACGTATCAGTGCTGAAGTTTTTATGGGATAGGATAATTACAGTATAAAAATATAATAAGTCTAAAATATAAAAAAAATTCTGGACCTAATGCTCTACCAAAATTAATATATTAACAGTGATTGTCCGAGTAGTTCAAGGTCCAAAATTTCAGCTTTTAAACGGTCTTTTTAAATTCAATGGTTAGCATACAATCTAGAGCGAGGTTCTATTTTCTTTTATGCATTCGACTAAGAAAAGTAGGATCTGCAAGCAATAAAATGTGCACCTTCTAACAATTGGCATCTCATTGCGTAAGAAGACATAACTATAAAGTTAATAACATCAAAGCGGGATCAGGTCTTAACTCTCCCCTAAAATATGGTTGCACCTATCGATAAGTGATGTATTATTTCCACATAAATTATCAATATCAACTCACCCAAATTGTGTTTTAAATATTTACATCCTCTTACGTCGTTCAATCTAATCTGACCCATTTTAACCCGAACCTATAAGTGACCAATTACCCACCCTGCCCATTTTACCACCGCTAAATCTTGAAGCTAAATCTCTCTTTTAGGTTTCCTTTATAATGCGATAACAAAAATCCCTTGGAGTTAAGTGTTAAAATCTCGAGGCTTTTCTCATTTTTATGATTCATAATACTACTACCAAAAAACCCCAGGTGAACGCTAAATTATCACAACTAAGCATACCATAATCTTAAAAGCCAATAATATGGTACTTTATAACAATCATTAATGATACTCAGAAGACTATGATCATCTACTAACACAGTTTGTTTGTTTTTATATTTGGATACAAAAATCACTAATTTATACTCTTAGCAACCGACTACACCCAATATCATTCGTACGAAGCAATTTCATAGACTAGACACAATTAGAAACTGCCTAATTTTTTTAGAAAAGCAATCATCATATTTAATGAGAATGATGATAAATCTGAAACTGTTTGAACATGAATGGTCGGAAGACTCGATATAAACACAACTATAGAAAACTTCCTGAAGTCAGCTGTGAAAATTTACATCATTGTCGATTTAAACACAAAACTGAAAAACAACTATGAAATTTATTAATAAATACTTAAAAGTTATGAGAAACATATAACTGAATGAAAATGGTCTGTTTACCTACACATTGATGCACTAGAATATACAAACTGATGCATTATACAAGCAAACAAATTGATGCCTCAATATAATGTTAAAATGGGTGCATTTAACAATAAACAAACTGATGCCATAATATAATATCAAAACATATGACTTAAACAACAAAAAAAAGATGCCCTAATATAATACGAAAACAAATGCCTTAAACAAAACAAATGGACTAATGCACTGACACTTTCTTAGAACAAATGCTATTTTTATGAAAACCTTAAGCACTAATCATTAGGATCATTTGTATAATAAACATAAATTACAACGTTTTAGGATCTAACAATAGACACTCCACCATTTTCTTGTTACACTAGATACTTAGAAATGGGTTTATACCAGTTGTGATTAATCTCAAACAGGCCAAACAATATCCTTTTGAGGCATTTGTAAAAAACATCATTGCAATATCCATTTCTAGCGATGGGTAAAATGAGGATACAAATCATTAATTAGTAATAACGAGTTGGAAATACAATACTAAATAATATGTTTAAGCTTTAATTGTAATCTATCTCGTACATTACTACCAACATCAGCCATCCACGTTATTTTTCATAGAAAACATAGTAAAATATAATAAAAATGTGACTCCTAGCCACAAAATATAGCAGTGAACAAAAGTAATGCATATGTCTGGATGTTCTTGTTCTTTTGGAAGCATATTTCAAGTATTCTACGAAAAATAAAAATTGTAATTTAATGCGTGTCATGTCCTTTAGTATTAAACACGATTCAAATTATTATGTCACACGATAAACTCTCATTCGCACATTTAAACAAACACCTAATAAACACTTTTAACTAACACATTTTTGAGACATTTTTACAAACACTTGGAACATATACCTGATTCATAGATCTTTTTACAAATCACTACTTATCAACTAATACAAAAAACAATAATTACCTTATATAGAGTTTGAATGATGATTGCTTACGACGTATGGAGTGGTGGTGCATGGTCTGATGGTGGTGTTTTGATGGTGATGGTACCCAAGGTAGTTGCAATGATGGTTTCTGATGATGTAAACTATCAGAGAGCGTGTAGGTGTGCAGAAGGTCTGGTGTGAGTACGTGTATGTGCTTGTAATGATTCGAGAAAGAATGGTAGAACCGCGTGTTTATGTTTTCTTATCAGTGTGTTTTGAGAGAGAACTGCGTGTTTGATAGTTAAACGAGAAAGAATGGGAGATGGTCAAATCTAAACCCTCCGTTTTTGTTAACTTTCATTTTCTACCCTCCGCTTTCAGATGTTGCAAAGCTACCTTATATATTTGTTTTCTAAGTTTTCTACCAATTGAAGGTTTTCTCTAGATCCAACGGTTTGGAGGAGGTTTTCTAGGTTTTCTATAGAGATGAGGTTTTCTACCGATCCCATCTCTCTCTCTCTCTCTCTCTCTCTCTCTCTCTCTCTCTATATATATATATATATATATATATATATATATATATATATATATATATATATATATATATATATATATATATATATATATATATATATATATATATATATATATATATATATATATATATATATATATATATACACTAGTGGCAAAACCCGTCCGATGGACGGGTATGACTTTTAATTGTCATTTTACTTTTTTTATTTTGTGAATATTTGTTTGTAATGTTTAACTGATAGGTATGACTTCTATTATTTTTTATTTTTTTAATTGGTAAATATTTGTTTTTAATTTTTTTTCTTTTAGTTTAGTTGTAGTTTAAGTCATTATCATTCATATTTTTAAGTATAACCTTTTTTCAAGAATACTCAATTTCGATTGGCTTAGAATTAGTTTATTTTTCTTTCCGTAAATGTGAATCATACAACGATATCGTGAATAAGTCATGTTGTTTGTTTGTGAGTCATGCGGTATAGTATTGTATGAATGGATATTATGGTGCGTCAATCATGTTTTGTAGGATCCTTGTTTGCGTTAGTTCTATTGTGGTTTATTGTATAAATGTGATGGTGTGTCTTTTACCTTTTGTTGCTTATGTGTCAAGAAACGGCGTGTCGTGTGTAAATTAGTATGACTGTGTATCTTTTAGTTATATCATACATAAATTAGTATGCTTGTGTGTCATCTTGTTGTGTCATGTGTGAATAACAACTGTTAGATACAGTTGGCCATCAAAAACAATTTTGAGAACGTATTTTTAGAGATGCCTTAAATTTGGAAGCAGGAGATACTTCATCTGTCCCAAATTAAGTGTACATATTTTACTTTTTAAGTCTTTTTCATAAATTTTAAAACATAAAAAATAAAAACTTATTTTGAGACAAAGATATAATAGTATTTAGGGGTGTCAATAGTTCAACCCGGCCCGAGCATATTTGGGTCGGGTTACTCGGGTTAAAATTTCTCGACTGACCCGAATTCGAAATCGGGTCGGACATCGGGTAAAATATTTATGTCTAATTCGGTTTCGGCTCAACCCGATTGACCCGAATAAGAAATTTTTTATTTTAAAATTTAATTAAATATAAATTCTATTAAAAAAATTTAAAATTTTTTATTTTTAATATTTTGCCTATACTCGGGTTGACCCGAACCCGAATAGACCCGACCCGAGTAGACCCAAACCTAACTAACCCGAGATCAACTCGGGTCGGGTTCGGGTAAATTATTTTTACCCTCAACCCGAATTCGACCCGACCCGAATAACCCAAACCCGACCAACCCGACCCGATTCCCACCTAGTAGTATTTATTTCTTTAGGCAGCCCATCTCACACGCCCTGTTTTGATTACGTTTTTATTAAAGATATGGCCCCTATGGCCCACGGGTGAGCTTAGTGTGTCTATGCCAGTTGTTAAGTCACGAGGAAAAGGAAAATAGACATATAACACAACAATGTAGGTTCAGACTCTCAAGCTTAATCCACTAAAAAAATTGATATAAATTTGTGATTACAAAATTTGAGACGCCTCAACTAAATTAATTTGGAAAGATACTAACTTAGAAAATATACTCCTAGGCTTATTCAAAACAAATACTCCGTATAAGGTAATTTGAGTCATATTATGGTAGTTCCAAACGTGGATATATGAATATGATTCATCTTGGCATTATTTTAATTTCCAGTTTTTGGGAAGTTGCATGTTAAAAAGTTTGACTTCATAGAAGTCAGCTGAATTTTGTGGTTAAATGTAATTGTAGTCCCAATTCTACATTCCAATAGGAATTTTCATTATTATACTCAATTTAGAGACTGACACAAGAAAATGCAACTAATCAACTGTGGTTGGTTCACATATAAGCACATTGTGTCTATTGCTTATGGTATATATTTTGTGGCCAGGATCACCTACATACCGTGTATAAGATGGCTACCATTAGGGGTGTCAAAGAATTACCTCTGTTGTTCAATCAAGATTTTCAAAAATCAGCATATACACGGCTTATGAGTATGAATTATAGACAACTTAATACAATTATTAAACTTGGTCCTTTTGATTAGCAAGAAGTAAACTACGCAATATTCAATAAGCAGCTTGGTAGAAGGAACCATACGCTAAAGATATCATCACAAACACAAAAAAAATCTCACATCAGGTCCAATCATCTCTCTTTGTCATTGGTCTTCACCAGCACTGTTTTATGGAAGATTAAATGAACGAGACACTTACCATGGGCGAACATTTCTTGTTTATGCAAACTATGCTTGCTTGGGCTCGAACCTACTAGGCTGAAAATGTGATTTTTTGCTAGTGGTCGAGCAAGCAGCATGAGTGATTATGGTTTGAAATCTCGCTGCCAATGCTGAGTAAAGGAAATAAACAATTAGAAGGCTAGTAATAATGTCATCTACCCAGTAATTAAATTAAGCCTATAACGTCTGCTAAACCATTTTCTCTGGATGAGCCATCACTACTTTGGTCATTACCAATGGCCGAGATGATAGAGTTAACGGATAGTAGATGAATAGGTACTTGCTTTGCTACGCCCTCACACTTTCCAATTTTCAATGTTTTGTTTTGGTTGCTAATAAGGCTAAAAATGGCCAAATTTTAAAAATTTTCTTAGTTTTCATAAGTGTCTTTAAGACACGAATGTATATTTTCCGTTGGGTAGAATAAGAGTTAATTTTTGACTTGATGGGCATTTGGAGCCATTTACATTCCTTAACCCGCTCAATTCAACTTTTGCTAGACTTTTATATAGGGAGCTTTAAAACGCGAAAGTCTTAGCTCATTCGGGTTAAGAACAAGAACTTTTCGCAGGTTCCTATCATTGATCCTAGAAAGTCATTTATCAAGGGAACGATAAAACGCATTCTCTAAACTTGAAAAAGTCCAAGAAAGTGCAAGATCCTATAGGTGGCTTGAAAACCCAAAACTTTGATTTGATATAGTCTTAATGAAAGCTAATCCAAATTTGGCTTAATTATGACTTGCATGGCTAAGTATTCACGAGTCTCTTTAATTAGAGGTCTTTATATAGTGAAGAACGAGAAATGATAGAGTTAGACAAGTGATCATGCTAAACGTAGAACATGAAAGTGTTCTTTCAAAAACTCGTATGTTTTTAATTGTGGCTTTTTCTTCCCATACGATCAATGCATTAGGAATAAATCATAATTGCAATAAGTAAGGTCGTACGATTTGAAAGGTTACTTAGCCTCTAGCGCAAGATCGTTTAAAAGTTGCTCGGGGTTGAATAGAGTTCATAGCCAAGGCATAACTTATTGAAGCAGGACGCGAAGATTGGCGATCATCCAAAAAGGCCCTAACAAGGCATGAGGAGCTCTATTTTTTTGCTAAAGATCCGAAGATGATGTGAAGTATCATTATTCCTAAATCAATATGAAGGATCGAGACGCACGACGAAAAAACAATTACTCCCCTAAAGATCATGGAGAAAATCTATCCAAAAAGACCCTAACAAGGTATGAGGATAAATATATCCAAGTCCGAAAAGGAGGCGGATCGTTGTATATCAAAATCCAAAGTAGAGATTGAAGAAAAATGATGAAGTCGTGGTCCAAATATGAAGAATCTCTCAAAAACGTCAAGTGAAGAGAAGACCATAATTTCAAGAACGTCTTCCCAAGATTTGAAGTATGAAGTACATGCCAAATATCGGTCCGAGAAAGGTCTCAAATCGTGAAACGAGTTATGCCAAGATATGAACTTAAGGAGATACACGAGAAGCCGTTTTAAAAGATTTTGTCCTTCGGCTAACTATTGATCAAATCGTGCTACTTTGCTTTCGGACTAATAACTACTCAAATAAGTCAATATGAATCACTTGTGATCCATGACAAATAGTTAAAAAATGCTAGTAACCCATTTCTTTTTATAATAACTAGAATTGGGGGGAGAAAAAGTATTACACAATTTGGACGTATGAGTAGTGTTAGCATTGTCACTTGTACCAACAATGATCTCGTTTTTGCACTTAGCATGGAATGTATGACAATCAAGGATGACGAAGTTTACTCTAAGGGACATTTGCTTGTTTCTATTCTTTGACCCTAAAAGTCACTTTCGTGATGAAAATCATATATTATATCTTTACACATCTTTGTATTATGTTGCAAGTCTTTTACTTTTCAATAAAGGTTAATAAAACTGAACTTTGGTGATGCTTAGATACTTTATTCTAGCATTGCGGGAGGGCACGACAATGGCTTAGTATGGGGGAGTGATGAGATGGCATTTATACATGATCTCATCGTTCTTTTCGGGCTTTTAATGCATAAAAATGTCATAATATACCATATATATGCTTGTGTTTATTTACTTGTGTATTTTAGGTATGGATATCGTGAAAAAGACAAAAGATCACAAGATAAAAGGAAAAACGAACACGAGAAACGAAGCCGTACAAAGAACCGGGCCCTAAATCATGGAATATTCAACAAATACCCTTGAAGACTTGAAGACAAACAAGAATGATCCTTATTTATTGAAGAAATGACACTTAAAACCTTTGTATATTCATAATTACAAGTTTGGTCCCTTAAGTTTGTCAAAATTACACAAAAGGTCCTTCAACTTTGAAGAAATGGCAAGTTTAGTCCCTCAAATATTCAACATTGTCAATTATGGTCCCTCATGAAGTCAAAGATACAATGAAGACCTTTGAAGATCAAGAATGTCCAAAAACAGTCCTTCAAATATGCAAAAGTGGCAAAAACAACCCTTGAAACACTTTTGGAGAAGTTTTGTGCCAAAAGTGTCAAAGTCTGAAAGTTGTTACAAAGGAAATGGGCGCTGACACGTTTTAAAACACAAATGAAAGAAAAGAAGAAGAAGAAGGGCCAAAGTTGGGCAAATGAAACATTCAAACACAAATTGCGCCAAACACTTTTCCATCCCACCAAAAACGGATCAAAACACTCACTGTTCACTTTTACCCACCCAGAATTACCTCACTTAAAACAAAGGGTAATTTGCAATTACCCTGGCACATGTTTGATTCACCTTACCTTAAACACATCCCAACCTCAAACCCTCACTCCCACTCACAATGGACCCCAACCCCAAATACCCGTTCACCTATCATGTGACTACCTGCCCTCCAAGTCATGCCACGTGTCAAGATCAACAGCTGAGAGCCTTTGCTTCACCCCAAAGCTAAAATGAACATTTGGGATCAATTTGGACAGCTCATCAACAACAAACTGCCTCAAGAGCTCAAGGGCATTTTAGAAAATTCACTTCTAGGGTTTGTGAATAGTGTAGCCTGGCATTTGCCTATAAAAGGAGACCTTAACATGTGAGAGTCCTTTTGTTCCAGTCTTTACCTTTAAAACTTGTAATTCCTTTTTAAAATTTATAAAAGTTGGTATTTTGAAAAAATTGTAATTCCTTTTTATGTTTTTGAAAGTTGGTATTGTTTTAAGGTGATTCTGAGTTTCATTGATTGTTATAAGTGTGCTTGAATCATTTGGTTCAAGGACGTTTATGTTTGGTAAGGTTTTCAAGTTTGTAAAAAGCTTGAAAAGAGGTTTCTGATTTTGATATTTTTGTTGTACTAATCCTTAACCAAAAGCTATAAGCTCTTACAAGCTTGTTGACACCAAGCTTGTGAAGGGATTAGGGCCTTTGGTTGGGCTGTTTGTTCATTGTGTTGAAGAAATCAAGCCCTTGAGTTTCTGCTTTGAAACATCAACCAAGGCATTCATCATCTTTCTTGTTTAAGTACCTTGGTCTTGTTGTAGTTGTTGAACAAGGTCCAAGGAGCATAGCTGGCCTTCCTAGGATGTTGTGGAAGGCAGGTATAACCCCTTGTTAAGATTCCTCTCAAAAAATTTATGTTACTGCCTGATTTGTACTTTGGTATATGATTTGGTGTTCTTGTGTTTGTGCTTTGTGTTTTATGGTTGTAATCTGTTAGTTGTCACCTAGTGTAGCTATTTGATCATTAAAATCAATAGGTTGTGTTTAAAAATCAGAAGTTTGTTTGAAAAGTGGTTGATTAAGGGTTGTTTGGGATTACTGGTTCATAAGGCCTTGTGGCCTTGAGCCCTTGGTTATTAGGGTTTGGATGGTCTAAACAAGTCTTAATATACATGTTTTAGTCATTGGTTAAGTTTCTGAAAGTTTGGAAAAGGGATTTGAAGTTTTGCAAAAATCTGATAAAAGTGGTTTTGAAATTGGTCAAACACATCAGATCCAATAACTTCTTTGTTACTTGGATCTAAGGTCTGAAATCAGGTTTGGGAATAGTTTGGGTGATAAGCTATCTATTGGTTATCTGGTTGTTGAATTTGGTGGCTTATTGTGATTGCTATAGCTTATCAAAAGTTGCTGAAGTGGTCATTTGCATCAGCAAAGTGACCACCTCATTTTGTGCTTGCAATTGTTATCCTAGTGTATGCCTTGTGGTTTTGCTGCTTGGAACTTGTTTATGTGCTGCTTGTGAGTGGATTTTGCTATTTGGTGTGCTTTGTATCTGGCTTATAAGCTAACTGGCTTATTAAGCCCTTATTGCCAAAATTTGCCATCAAAAGGTCAACTGACCTCTTGATTCACAAGGCCTCCTCCTTGAGTCCTTCACAAAAAGTGCTTATAACAAGCCCATAGACCAATTCTGATCATTTGGTGAACTTTGGAACACTTTGACTTTTGGTCAAATAAGCACAAATTGGCTTATTTTTGAGAACTGCTTATTGGCACATGCAACAACTTGGCTTTTGTAATAGAAATCATTTTTCTTAGCTTAATATCAAATCTGGAAGGTTACAAGTCTTTTGGTTAAGCTTTTGCTAGAAAACTAGCTTATTTGGCTTTTTCAGCCAGCTTATTTGCTCTTACAGCTTATTCTACTTGGCTTTTTGTGGTTTTCTTGATTGATTATTCTTAGTTAAGCTATTTGTGAGCTTTTGCAACAAACTAGAGCTTCTGAGGTGCCCTAAATCTCAAACCCAACTATTTTGTCTTTTAGTGGATTTTTACTTTGCTTATTTCGGACTTATTGAGTGTGCTTTTTCAAAATTTCTTTTTACAGATCTCATAAGCATCCTAAAAGAAGGTTGTGTGTCAAATTAGAGCTTATGGCATTAGCTTATCGCTTAATGGGCTAAAAGGCCCAATAAGAATAAGCTGTTTGCTTATTAAGCTGTGATAAGCTCACATTCAGCTTTTGTGCCTTGAGAGTTTTGTTCTTAGAATTAATATTTGAGTCAGATAGGGCTTTTCCAAGTCAATTGGTCCAAGTTTGACTTTTTGGGCCCAAAAGCCCATTTGGTTTGACTGTTTTTGGATTTGGCCCATTTGAGGGCCCAATAGGGGTATTCTGTTAATTTTACTTTGATTTTCTGTTTATTTAGGTTAAAATAAACTAGTTTGCAAGTTTTTAGAATTTTTTATAATTTTTGGATTTTTAATATTATTTTAATATTATTTTATTATTATTTTTCAAATTTCACATTTTCCAACTTTTTACATTTTTATTAGGTTTAATACATTAAAATAGGAATTTAGCAACTTTTAGAATAATTTTATCAGTTTTAGATTAATTTTTATAATTATTTTAAGTTTTAATAGTTTTTAAATCATTTTAAATAGTTTTTATTAGTTTAAAAATTTTTAAAAGTAGTTTTTAATCTTTTTAGGTCATTTTAGAGGTTTACCAATTGAAAAATCTTTATTTGGGCTTTTTGATAATTTATTTGATTTTTAGGGCTTTAATTAGCATTTAAAAATTGAATATTTAATTATTTAAAAGGTTTGAAAAAGTTTTGATCATTGGTGAACTCTTAGTTTATTAATTTTGATTTTTGGTAAATTTTTGGTAATTTTTAGAATTAATTTTTATTTTTGTAGTTTTTACGGTTTTACGTTTTATCATTCTAGTAGTAATTTTCACGTCTTCGTCATCTTCTTTTCTCATCCCCTTCCAAAACCAATCATTAATCACAAACATTTAACAAGTTTTTCACACACATATACCTCCTTGGGAAACGAACTTTCACCTTTGGGTCATTAGTGCTTGATTTTCCTAAATCATCACTTAATACTTACCGCTTTTACGCTCCTTGATTTGGGCGGGAACCTTGACCGTTTTGGTTGTAAGTTACCGTTGCTACATAAGCACTCGAAGTGTTACCATCCGCGGTAATGCACTCGGAAAGATCATGAGCTCCACCACACGACAAACAACTCTTAGCAACCGCTTTAACCGAAGCGGAATTTGAAGCTTCTTGAGCTTTCCAATGGGATATAAGATTAGCAAATCTATCAAAAAACCGATTTTCCTCATTAGCTTCATCATGTAAGGCATTAATGCTACGAGACGATGACGATGATGACGAACCCAAATTGCCAACACTCGGTGTGTTACGAGGGCTATAAACCTTAGATATATTCTCGATGATTTGTAAAGCCTCATTTGTCGTGTTGCACAAAAAATTACCACTCGCGGCGGCATTCAAATAATCTCGTTCATGATCATTATGCCCATTATAAAAAGTATCAACTTGATGCAATTCCGTAAAATCATGGTGTGGACATTCATGTAACATTTCTTTAAAGCGTTCCCATGCCATTGAAAAAATTTCATTATTTCTTTGCACAAATCGTGAAATCTCATTTTTCAAATGTGTTGTTTTAGATGGTGGAAAAAACTTGTTCACAAACTTAGAAACGAGATCACCCCATGTCAAAATCGAATTTGGCGGTTCTTTCTCAAGCCAAATTTTTGCGGGTCCATCTAACGAGTATGGAAACAACATCATCTTAATGGCGTCATGTGGAACATCCTTAAACTTGCTAGTAGCGATGAGACGGTTAAAATTCCTAATGTGATAATGCGGGTTGTCTTTCTCATGACCTCTAAACTTATTTGCTTGCAACATCGACATTAAACCCGTCTTAATCTCGAAATTCTCCGCAAGGATGGCGGGAATCACAATAGCCTCTCCAAAACCCTCGGTGGGTGCTTGTAGCAACTCCATCATAGTACGATTAGCCATTACGACTTCTTGTTCTACAATAGGTTCAACAATTGGATGTTGTTCCTCAATCAACGTCTCTTGATTGGCTTGCTTTTGAAGATGTTTACGAGCTCGTTTTGCTTGATTACGAGTGATCATAAACTTCACGAAAAATGGGAGGTGAGCAAAGAAGATTCTTTTTGGGTGTTTTGTGAATTTTCATTTTTTTTGTGTTTTTGATTGTATTTAATTTTTTGGATTTTGGTGTATCTTCGTAGACAACAATCTACAAAATCTCTCCTCGAATCAAACTCTTGATTAAAGAAGCCTCAAAGGAATGTAAACAATCACGTGGAGTGAACGCCTTCGAATGACATTAGAACTTTGGTGAAAACCAAATTGTTCAAGAGCTTTTAATCACAAAGAAACCAAGAAAATATATTATACGTAATAATACTTTGGGCGGAAAAACCCTCGATTAGCCTTCAATCTCAAAATACTCACAAGCAAGCGGGGAAACGAGGCGGCGCGAAGCACTTAACAACCTTTTTCCTTAGGGTATATTTTATAATGCCCGACTTATACCCACCTTATAGTTTGTATTTTTCAAAATCGAGCTTCACGAAAGTATTTATCTATTTTTGCCTTTTTCTTTTTGTTTGAGATTCGAATACAATAATTGAGTGATGAAATCCCAATTAAGGTTGTGTTTTCACACTTTTGGAGATATAGTTTGTTGATTGTGATACTTAATACAATATAGTAATAATATTTTCACAAGAAAAACCAAGAAAACCGATAATACGTATTAGTAGATTTCTACTAATACAAATACTTTATAAGGTTAATATTAAAAACAACAATGCAAATTAATCACGACACACCTCCCCGGCAGCGGCGCCAAAAATGATTGTGGTAAATTACGTCCTTTAGGAAAAGGAGCGTAAAAGCGGTAAGTATTAAGTGATGATTTAGGAAAATCAAGCACTAATGACCCAAAGGTGAAAGTTCGTTTCCCAAGGAGGTATATGTGTGTGAAAAACTTGTTAAATGTTTGTGATTAATGATTGTTTTAGAAGGGGATGAGAAAAGAAGATGACGAAGACGTGAAAATTACTACTAGAATGATAAAACGTAAAACCGTAAAAACTACAAAAATAAAAATTAATTCTAAAAATTACCAAAAATTTACCAAAAATCAAAATTAATAAACTAAGAGTTCACCAATGATCAAAACTTTTTCAAACCTTTTAAATAATTAAATATTCAATTTTTAAATGCTAATTAAAGCTCTAAAAATCAAATAAATTATCAAAAAGCCCAAATAAAGATTTTTCAATTGGTAAACCTCTAAAATGACCTAAAAAGATTAAAAACTATTTTTAGAAATTTTTAAACTAATAAAAACTATTTAAAATGATTTAAAAACTATTAAAACTTAAAATAATTATAAAAATTAATCTAAAAGTGATAAAATTATTCTAAAAGTTGCTAAATTCCTATTTTAATGTATTAAACCTAAGAAAAAAGTAAAAAGTTGGAAAATGTGAAATTTGAAAAATAATAATAAAATAATATTAAAATAATATTAAAAATCCAAAAATTATAAAAAAATTCTAAAAACTTGCAAACTAGTTTATTTTAACCTAAATAAACAGAAAATCAAAGTGAAATTACCAGAATACCCCTATTGGGCCCTCAAATGGGCCAAATCCAAAAACAGTCAAACCAAATGGGCTTTTGGGCCCAAAAAGTCAAACTTGGCCCAATTGACTTGGAAAAGCCCTATCTGACTTAAAATTTAATTCTAAGAACAAAACTCTAAAGGCCCAAAAGCTGAATGTGAGCTTATCCCAGCTTAATAAGCAAACAACTTATTCTTATTGAGCCTTTTAGCCCATTAAGTAATAAGCTAATGCCATAAGCTCTAATTTGACACACAACCTTCTTTTGGGATGCTTATGAGATCTGTAAAAAGAAATTTTGAAAAAGCACACTCAATAAGCCAGGAATAAGCAAAGTAAAAATCCACTAAAAGACAATATAGTCGGGTTTCAGATTTAGGGCACCTCAGAAGCTCTAGTTTGTTGCAAAAGCTCACAAATAGCTTAACTAAGAATAATCAATCAAGAAAACCACAAAAAGCCAAGTAGAATAAGCTGTAAGAGAAAATATGCTGGCTGAAAAAGCCAAATAAGCTAGTTTTCTAGCAAAAGCTTAACCAAAAGACTTGTAACCTTCCAGATTTGATATTAAGCTAAGAAAAATGATTTCTATTACAAAAGCCAAGTTGTTGCATGTGCCAATAAGCAGTTCTCAAAAATAAGCCAATTTGTGCTTATTTGACCAAAAGTCAAAGTATTCCAAAGTTCACCAAATGATCAGAAATGGTCTATGGGCTTGTTATAAGCAATTTTTGTGAAGGACTCAAGGAGGAGGCCTTGTGAATCAAGAGGTCTGTTGACCTTTTGATGGCAAATTTTGGCAATAAGGGCTTAATAAGCCAGTTAGCTTATAAGCCAGATACAAAGCACACCAAATAGCAAAATCCACTCACAAGCAGCACATAAACAAGTTCTAAGCAGCAAAACCACAAGGCATACACTAGGATAACAATTGCAAGCACAAAATGAGGTGGTCACTTTGCTGATGCAAATGACCACTTCAGCAACTTTTGATAAGCTATAGCAATCACAATAAGCCACCAAATTCAACAACCAGATAACCAATATATAGCTTATCACCCAAACTATTCCCAAACCTGATTTCAGACCTTAGATCCAAGTAACAAAGAAGTTATTGGATCTGATGTGTTTGACCAATTTCAAAACCACTTTTATCAGATTTTTTCAAAACTTCAAATCCCTTTTCCAAACTTTCAGAAACATAACCAATGACTAAAACATGTATATTAAGACTTGTTTAGACCATCCAAACCCTAAGAACCAAGGGCTCAAGGCCACAAGGCCTTATGAACCAGTAATCCCAAACAACCCTTAATCAACCACTTTTCAAACAAACTTCTGATTTTTAAACACAACCTATTGATTTTAATGTTCAAATAGCTACACTAGGTGACAACTAACATATTACAACCATAAACCAAAAAGCACAAACACAAGAACACCAAATCATATACCAAAGTACAAATCAGGTAGTAACATAAAATTTTTGTGAGGAATCTTAACAAGGGGTTATACCTGCCTTCCACAATATCCTAGGAAGGCCAGCTATGCTCCTTGGACCTTGTTCAACAACTAGAACAAGACCAAGGTACTTCAACAAGAAAGATGATGAATGCCTTGGTTGATGTTTCAAAGCAGAAACTCAAGGGCTTGATTTCTTCAACCAATGAACAAACAGCCCAACCAAAGGCCCTAATCCCTTTACAAGCTTGGTGTCAACAAGCTTGTAAGAGCTTATAGCTTTTGGTTAAGGATTAGTACAACAAAAATATCAAAATCAGAAACCTCTTTTCAAGCTTTTTTCAAACTTGAAAACCTTACCAAACATAAACGTCCTTGAACCAAATGATTCAAGCACACTTATAACAATTAATGGAACTCAGAATCACCTTAAAATAATACCAACTTTCAAAAACATAAAAAGGAATTACAATTTTCTCAAAATACCAACTTTTATAAATTTTAAAAAGGAATTACAAGTTTTAAAGGTAAAGACTGGAACAAAAGGACTCTCACATGTTGAGGTCTCCTTTTATAGGCAAATGCCAGGCTACACTATTCACAAACCCTAGAAGTGAATTCTCTAAAATGCCCTTGAGCTCTTGAGGCAGTTTGTTGTTGATGATCTGTCCAAATTGATCCCAAACATTCATTTTAGCTTTGGGGTGAAGCAAAGGCTCTCAGCTGTTGATCTTGACACGTGGCATGACTTGGAGGGCAAGTAGTCACATGATAGGTGAACGGGTATTTGGGGTTGGGGTCCATTGTGAGTGGGAGTGAGGGTTTTGAGGTTGGGATGTGTTTAAGGTAAGGTGTATCAAACGTGTGCCAGGGTAATTGCAAATTACCCTTTGTTTTATGTGAGGTAATTCTGGGTGGGTAAAAGTGAACAGTGAGTGTTTTGATCCGTTTTTGGTGGGATGGAAAAGTGTTTGGCGCAATTTGTGTTTGAATATTTCATTTGCCCAACTTTGGTCCTTCTTCTTCTTCTTTTCTTTCATTTGTGTTTTAAAACGTGTCAGCGCCCATTTCCTTTGTAACAACTTTCAGACTTTGACACTTTTGGCACAAAACTTTTCCAAAAGTGTTTCAAGGGTTGTTTTTGCCACTTTTGCATATTTGAAGGACTGTTTTTGGACATTCTTGATCTTCAAAGGTCTTCATTGTATCTTTGACTTCATGAGGGACCATAATTGACAATATTGAATAGTTGAGGGACTAAACTTGCCATTTCTTCAAAGTTGAAGGACCTTTTGTGTAATTTTGACAAACTTAAGGGACCAAACTTGTAATTATGAATATACAAGGGTTTTAAGTGTCATTTCTTCAATAAATGAGGATCATTCTTGTTTGTCTTCAAGTCTTCAAGGGTATTTGTTGAATATTCCATGATTTAGGGCCCGGTTCTTTGTACGGCTTCGTTTCTCGTGTTCGTTTTTCCTTGTATCTTGTGATCTTTTGTCTTTTTCATGATATTCATACCTAAAATACACAAGTAAACAAACACAAGCATATATATGGTATATTATGACATTTTTATGCATTAAAAGCCAGAAAAGAACGATGAGATCATGTATAAATGCCATCTCATCACTCCCCCATACTAAGCCATTGTCGTGCCCTCACGTAATGCTAAAATAAAGTATCTAAGCATCACCAAAGTTCAATTTTATTAACCTTTATTGAAAAGTAAAAGACTTGCAACATACTACAAAGATGTGTAAAGACATAATATATGATTTTCATCACGAAAGTGACTTTTAGGGTCAAAGAATAGAAACAAGCAAATGTCCCTTAGGGTAAACTTCGTCATCCTTGATTGTCATACATTCCATGCTAAGTGCAAAAACGAGATCATTGTTGGTACAAGTCACAATGCTAACACTACTCATACGTCCAAATTGTGTAATACTTTTTCTCCCCGCAATCCTAGTTATTATAAAAAGAAATGGGTTACTAGCATTTTTTAACTATTTTTCATGGATCACAAGTGATTCATATTGACTTATTTGAGTAGTTATTAGTCCGAAAGCAAAGTAGCACGATTTGATCAATAGTTAGCCGAAGGACAAAATCTTTTAAAACGGCTTCTCGTGTATCTCCTTAAGTTCATATCTTGGCATAACTCGTTTCACAATTTGAGACCTTTCTCGGACCGATATTTGGCATGTACTTCATACTTCAAATCTTGGGAAGACGTTCTTGAAATTATGGTCTTCTCTTCACTTGACGTTTTTGAGAGATTCTTCATATTTGGACCACGACTTCATCATTTTTCTTCAATCCTTACTTTGGATTTTGATATACAACGATCCGCCTCCTTTTTGGACTTGGATATATTTATCCTCATACCTTGTTAGGGTCTTTTTGGATAGATTTTCTCCATGATCTTTAGGGGAGTAATTGCTTTTTCGTCGTGTGTCTCGATCCTTCATATTGATTTAGGAATAATGATACTTCACATCATCTTTGGATCTTTAGCAAAAAATAGAGCTCCTCATGCCTTGTTAGGGCCTTTTTGGATGATCGCCAATCTTCGCGTCCCGCTTCAATAAGTTATGCCTTGGCTATGAACTCTATTCAACCCCGAGCAACTTTTAAACGATCTTGCGCTAGAGGCTAAGTAACCTTTCAAATCGTACGACCTTACTTATTGCAATTATGATTTATTCCTAATGCATTGATCTTATGGGAAGAAAAAGCCACAATTAAAAACATATGAGTTTTTGAAAGAACACTTTCATGTTCTACGTTTAGCATGATCACTTGTCTAACTCTATCATTTCTCGTTCTTCACTATATAAAGACCTCTAATTAAAGAGACTCGTGAATACTTAGCCATGCAAGTCATAATTAAGCCAAATTTGGATTAGCTTTCATTAAGACTATATCAAATCAAAGTTTTGGGTTTTCAAGCCACCTATAGGATCTTGCACTTTCTTGGACTTTTTCAAGTTTAGAGAATGTGTTTTATAGTTCCCTTGATAAGTGACTTTCTAGGATCAATTATAGGAACTTGCGAAAAGTTCTTGTTCTTAACCCGAATGAGCTAAGACTTCCGTGTTTTAAAGCTCCCTATATAAAAGTCTAGCAAAACTTGAATTGAGCGGGTTAAGGAATGTAAATGGCTCCAAATGCCCATCAAGTCAAAAATTAACTCTTATTCTACCCAACGCAAAATATACATTCGTGTCTTAAAGAGACTTATGAAAACTAAGAAAAATTTTAAAATTTGGCCATTTTTAGCCTTATTAGCAACCAAAACAAAACATTGAAAACTGGAAAGCGTGAGGGCGTAGCAAAGCAAGTACCTATTCACCCCCAATACTAAAAGTAAACATTGTCCTCAATGTTTCGAGTCTAAAGGTGGAGCACTCCCATACTAGAGATGAAGAGTCGAATGCTTAGGATCTAGCATGGAAAGGGTGATCAACAATGTATCTAAAGCCGTTTATTAAGTATGCTAAAAGATAATTGTTGGAACAATAAAGGATATGTCAATGGATTCGTGAAAAACTTTTTCAAGCAAACGATGGAGGCTCACGTAAATGAACACGAGAGTCTTCAATCGTAGATGATGATGATGATCTAGATAACACAATCACAAACAACCACGAGACAACGAGTTGAAAGGGTACAAGTCCCCTTATTAGTGAATAGTAAGCATAAAGGATAAGCATGGGATCTCCCCCACGAGGCACCTCGTTTTTGATTACCGAGTCATGAGCTCGACTCGATCCCCTCAATGCTAATTATCATTGGGGAAGGTGACTTGGTTGAGGGCAACCATTGAAGGAATTTCCCCACCAAAGTAGTGCTTAAGCCTATGTCCATTCACCTTGAAATTAGGACCATCATCTTGAGCTAGCTCAATGGTCCCATAAGGAAACACTTGTGTAATGGTGAACGGACCCGACCAACGAGATTTCAATTTCCCGGAAAATATCTTAAGTCGAGAGTTAAAAAGCAACACTTGATCACCAACGTTAAAAACCCGGTTTTTAATCTTTGAATCATGAAACTTTTTAGTCTTTTATTTAAAAATTAATGAATTTTCATAAGCATTATCCCTTAATTCATCCAATTCATTCAATTGTATTTTCCGGTGATCTCCCGTGGTCTTCAAGTCAAAGTTTGCATGCTTAAGGGACCAATATGCCTTGTGCTCCAACTCAATGGGCAAATGACAATTCTTCCCATAGACTAACTTATAAGAAGTGCAACCTATAGGTGTCTTATAAGCGGTCCTAAAGGCCCATAAAATATCATCGAGTTTGTCGGACCATGAAGCACGGTTTTCTCCAATTGACCTCTCTAAAATCCTCTTCAAAGCTCGGTTCGAAACCTCGACTTGCCCACTCGTTTGCGGGTGATAAGCCGTAGAAAGACGATGAGTAACTCCATATTTCTTTAGAACCTTTTCGAATTGGTCATTACAAAAATGGGTTCCACGATCGCTTATAATAGCACGAGGGGTTCCGAACCGAGAGAATAATTGCTTCAAAAACTTTACTACCACACGAGCATCATTAGTAGGCAAAGCCTTAGCTTCCACCCACTTAGAAAGGTAGTCCACCGTGACGAGGATATATTTGTTGCCATGAGACGATGGGAACGGCCCCATAAAGTCTATTCCCCATATGTCGAAAATCTCACACACTTGAATTATGTTTTGCGGCATTTCATCACGTTGAGATGATTTTCCTTGACGTTGGCACGAATCACACGACTTCACAAGTGCGTGTGCATCACGATAGATAGAAGGCCAAAAGAAGCCGGCATCGAACACTTTCTTAGCCGTGAGATTAGCACCATGGTGACCACCCGTGGGTCCCTTGTGACAAGCTCTAAGGATATTAGAAGCTTCGGCACCAAAAACACAACGTCGAACGAGTTGATCCGCACAAACCCGAAAGAGATAAGGGTCGTCCCAAAAATAGAACTTGACGTCACGAAAGAATTTTCGTTTTTGTTGTGTCGTCATACCCTTGATTATGAAATTGCCCGCATGGTAATTTGCAATGTCGGCAAACCATGGGGTGGTGTCTTTAGAATTCACTACACCGAGAGTCTCGAGAGGGAATGTTTCGGTGATTTCCTTGTTCTCGAAAACATCTTTGTGAGGATCTTCTAGACGAGAGAGATGATCGGCCACTAGATTCTCGGCTCCTTTTTTGTCAAGCACGGTGACATCAAATTCTTGGAGGAGGAGCATCCAACGAAGAAATCTCGGCTTAGCATCTTGCTTAGCTAAGAGATACTTGATAGCCGAATGGTCGGTATACACGATGCTTTTAGTCAAGACGAGATATGGTTGGAATTTCTCAAAAGCATAGACCATGGCAAGGAATTCCTTTTCCGTTGTGGTGTACTTTAATTGAGCCTCAGTCATCGTCTTACTAGCATAGTGGATAGGACGGAAATGCTTGTCATAACGTTGCCCTAAGACGGCCCCTATAGCATAATCACTTGCATCGCACATGATTTCAAAGGGTAATTCCCAATTAGGAGCAACAAGAATGGGAGATTCGGTAAGTTTCCTTTTGAGAGTTTCGAAAGCTCTAACACAATCCTCATTGAAGTTAAAAGGAGCATCCTTCTCGAGAAGGTGTGTCATAGGTCGAGAGATTTTCGAAAAGTCCTTGATGAAACGACGATAAAATCCCGCGTGGCCTAGGAAACTCCTAACTCCCTTAACGGTTTTGGGATGAGGTAACTTGGCGATGACGTCTACCTTAGCTTTATCGACCTCAATCCCCGCTTTCGACACCTTATGTCCTAAGACGATTCCTTGTTTACACATAAAATGACATTTTTCCCAATTAAGCACAAGATTGGTTTCTTCACAACGTTTTAACATTTGCTCGAGATTAGATTAACACAACGTGAACGAATTGCCAAACACCGAGAAGTCATCCATAAACACTTCCATCGACTTCTCGATAATATCGTGAAAAATCGCCATCATACACCGTTAAAACGTACCCGGTGCATTACAAAGTCCGAAAGGCATCCTACGATAAGCGAACGTTCCATAAGGACACGTAAATGTAGTCTTCTCTTGATCACGAGGGTCGATAGGGATTTGAAAGTAACCGAAAAAACCATCTAAAAAGCAATAGAATTCATTTCCCGCGAGTCGCTCCAACATTTGATCCATGAAGGGCAAAGGAAAGTGGTCTTTACGAGTGACGTCATTTAACTTTCGGTAGTCAATACACACCCTCCAACCGGTCACAACACGAGTGGGAATTAACTCGTTGTTTTCATTAGGCACAACGGTCATTCCTCCCTTTTTAGGGACACAATGGATTGGGCTCACCCATGGGCTATCGGATATAGGATAAATCATTCCCGCGTCAAGGAGTTTAAGGACCTCCTTTTAATGACATCGTGAATTTTGGGATTCACCCTTCTTTGACTTTGAATTGCGGGTTTGTAGTCCTCCTCCATTAAAATCTTGTGAGTACAAAATTTTGGGTCAATTCCCTTAATGTCGGATATTTTCCACGCAATTGCCCCTTTATGAGCCTTAAGAACTTTCAAGAGCTCGGTTTTTTCATTATTAGCAAGACCTTTTGCAATAATAACCGACAACTTGTCATTACCTTCCAAGAATGCGTATTCAGGGTGAGAAGGAAGATCTTTCAATTCAAGGATAGGTGGTTCCTCGATTGAAGATTTTGGTTCAACACTCATAACTTCCATCGGCGGAAGAAATGGTGGAATAGAAGTATCATCACTAATCAACACCTCATCTTCATTGTCGATTTCATTTGAAGTGAGATCGCCTCCTTGGAATGGAGTGAGATTTGGTGTGGATTTAGCAAGAATCGGATCCAAAATAGTGGGATTGCCACTTGACGAGCTATCGGAAAAACCTAACACTTCTTGTGAAAACTCATCGCAAACCACATCAACGATGTCAATGTGATTAATGGTAGCGATTGCATAAACATGAGAAGGTTTCGAGTTTTGAGTAGCGTTTATAACAAGTTCCTCTTCGTTGAATCTCAAAGTGATAGTTCTCGCATGAACATCGATAAGCGATCTCGAAGTGTCTAAAAATGAACGACCTAAAATTAGAGGAACTTGAGGATCCGCGGGGATGTCAACTACTATAAAATCAACGGGATAGTAGAACTTCCCCACTTTCACGAAAACATCTTCGGCTACTCCACATGCTAAAATCTTAGAATGATCGGCCATCTCGATAGACATGTTCGAAGGAATGAGAGCCGGAAGCGAAAGCGATTTCCAAATGGAAAATGGCATCAAATTAATGCTCGCACCAAGATCGGCCAAGGCGAGGCATTCTTTCATATCTTGTATGTCACAAGGAATGAGAAACTTTCCGGGGTCACCAACTTTTTCCGGTATGCGGTTAAGATAAACCGAAGAACAATTAGCAAGCTTTGAAAGCTTTTCCTTATCGCTCATCATACTTTTAAAAGTGGAAGCGAAACGAGGCATATACAACAACGCGTCAGCTAAACTCACATCAAAATGCACTTGTTGAAACATTTTTATAAAAAACTCGATTTGTTGTTTGTTACGTTCTTGCAATTTCTCTTTGTTTCGTCTCGAAGGGTAGGGTAAAGGTGGTGTGGGTTGGTCATTAGGCAACGGCCTTGGAAACTCGGGTTCCACAATTGGTATTGGTTCAACCGTAGGTGTGGTATGAGCGGTACTTCGTGGGATTGTAATGTGCTCCTTTTCGACCATCACCTCGGGTTCTTTCTCGATTTCCTTCTCCGTAGAAGTACTTGAACGAGAGATTGGTTCCTTGATAGTTTTACCACTTCGTGTAGTAATAACCTTCATTTCTCCCTTCGGGTTTGCAATGGTATCACTAGGAAGACCACCCGAGGAAGAGGTTTTACACATGATTGCTTCAAACACCTGACCCATTCGGTCCTCAAATTTTGATTGCCTAGCATCCGCTTTTAATAACTCTTGCTTAATCTCATGTTGTCCTAATTCCATCTTTTGTTGGTTTTGTTGAAGACGTTGGACATTTCCTTCCATTTTATTTGCATGAGTTTTAAGTTCATTAGCAAGTTCATTTTTAAGCTCGTTTTTCAACTCGGATCTTAAGCTAATCATCTCACGTTGCATGTTATCAAATTTAGCATCATTTGCTTTAGCATAATCCAAAAATTCTCCTTGAAGATTTTTAGCGTGAGCATTTTGAAAACCTTGTGTAGTGTGTTGAAAATCACGGTTTTGGTTTTGGTTAGTGACTTGTCCATTCCCATTTTGATAATTCCCTTTGTTATAGTTGCGTGAATTGCCTTGGTAATTACCACCTTGGTTGTTGTTTCGATAGTTATTAGCATTTTGGTTTGGTGGAGCTTGATTTGGGCTGGAACCTTGACCGTTTTGGTTGTAAGTTCCCGTTGCTACATAAGCACTCGAAGTGTTACCATCCGCGGTAATGCACTCGGAAAGATCATGAGCTCCACCACACGACAAACAACTCTTAGCAACCGCTTTAACCGAAGCGGAATTTGAAGCTTCTTGAGCTTTCCAATGGGATATAAGATTAGCAAATCTATCAAAAAACCGATTTTCCTCATTAGCTTCATCATGTAAGGCATTAATGCTACGAGACGATGACGATGATGACGAACCCAAATTGCCAACACTCGGTGTGTTACGAGGGCTATAAACCTTAGATCTATTCTCGATGATTTGTAAAGCCTCATTTGTCGTCTTGCACAAAAAATTACCACCCGCGGCGGCATTCAAATAATCTCGTTCATGATCATTATGCCCATTATAAAAAGTATCAACTTGATGCAATTCCGTAAAATCATGGTGTGGACATTCATGTAACATTTCTTTAAAGCGTTCCCATGCCATTGAAAAAATTTCATTATTTCCTTGCACAAATCGTGAAATCTCATTTTTCAAATGTGTTGTTTTAGATGGTGGAAAAAACTTGTTCACAAACTTAGAAACGAGATCACCCCATGTCAAAATCGAATTTGGCGGTTCTTTCTCAAGCCAAATTTTTGCGGGTCCATCTAACGAGTATGGAAACAACATCATCTTAATGGCGTCATGTGGAACATCCTTAAACTTGCTAGTAGCGGTGAGACGGTTAAAATTCCTAATGTGATAATGCGGGTTGTCTTTCTCATGACCTCTAAACTTATTTGCTTGCAACATCGACATTAAACCCGTCTTAATCTCGAAATTCTCCGCAAGGATGGCGGGAATCACAATAGCCTCTCCAAAACCCTCGGTGGGTGCTTGTAGCAACTCCATCATAGTATGATTAGCCATTACGACTTCTTGTTCTACAATAGGTTCAACAATTAGATGTTGTTCCTCAATCAACGTCTCTTGATTGGCTTGCTTTTGAAGACGTTTACGAGCTCGTTTTGCTTGATTACGAGTGATCATAAACTTCACGAAAAATGGGATGTGAGCAAAGAAGATTCTTTTTGGGTGTTTTGTGAATTTTCATTTTTTTTGTGTTTTTGATTGTATTTAATTTTTTGGATTTTGGTGTATCTTCGTAGAAAACAATCTACAAAATCTCTCCTCGAATCAAACTCTTGATTAATGAAGCCTCAAAGGAATGAAAACGATCACGTGGAGTGAACGCCTTCGAATGACTTTAGAACTTTGGTGAAAACCAAATTGTTTAAGAGGTTTTAATCACAAAGAAACCAAGCAAATATATTATACGTAATAATACTTTGGGCGGCAAAACCCTCGATTAGCCTTCAATCTCAAAATACTCACAAGCAAGCGGGGAAACGAGGCGGCGCGAAGCACTTAAGAGCCTTTTTCCTTAGGGTATATTTTATAATACCCGACTTATACCCACCTTATAGTTTGTATTTTTCAAAATCGAGCTTCACGAAAGTATTTATCTATTTTAGCCTTTTTCTTTTTGTTTGAGATTCGAATACAATAATTGAGTGATGAAATCCCAATTAAGGTTGTGTTTTCACACTTTTGGAGATATAGTTTGTTGATTGTGATACTTAATACAATATAGTAATAATATTTTCACAAGAAAAACCAAGAAAACCGATAATACGTATTAGTAGATTTCTACTAATACAAATACTGTATCAGGTTAATATTAAAAACAACAATGCAAATTAATCACGACACACTTCCCCGGCAGCGGCGCCAAAAATGATTGTGGTAAATTACGTCCTTTAGGAAAAGGAGCGTAAAAGCGGTAAGTATTAAGTGATGATTTAGGAAAATCAAGCACTAATGACCCAAAGGTGAAAGTTCGTTTCCCAAGGAGGTATATGTGTGTGAAAAACTTGTTAAATGTTTGTGATTAATGATTGTTTTAGAAGGGGATGAGAAAAGAAGATGACGAAGACGTGAAAATTACTACTAGAATGATAAAACGTAAAACCATAAAAACTACAAAAATAAAAATTAATTCTAAAAATTACCAAAAATTTACCAAAAATCAAAATTAATAAACTAAGAGTTCACCAATGATCAAAACTTTTTCAAACCTTTTAAATAATTAAATATTCAATTTTTAAATGCTAATTAAAGCCCTAAAAATCAAATAAATTATCAAAAAGCCCAAATAAATATTTTCCAATTGGTAAACCTCTAAAATGACCTAAAAAGATTAAAAACTATTTTTAGAAATTTTTAAACTAATAAAAACTATTTAAAATGATTTAAAACCTATTTAAACTTAAAATAATTATAAAAATTAATCTAAAAGTGATAAAATTATTCTAAAAGTTGCTAAATTCCTATTTTAATGTATTAAACCTAAGAAAAATGTAAAAAGTTGGAAAATGTGAAATTTGAAAAATAATAATAAAATAATATTAAAATAATATTAAAAATCCAAAAATTATAAAAATATTTAAAAACTTGCAAACTAGTTTATTTTAACCTAAATAAACAGAAAATCAAAGTGAAATTACCAGAATACCCCTATTAGGCCCTCAAATGGGCCAAATCCAAAAACAGTCAAACCAAATGGGCTTTTGGGCCCAAAAAGTCAAACTTGGCCCAATTGACTTGGAAAAGCCCTATCTGACTCAAAATTTAATTCTAAGAACAAAACTCTAAAGGCCCAAAAGCTGAATGTGAGCTTATCACAACTTAATAAGCAAACAGCTTATTCTTATTGGGCCTTTTAGCTCATTAAGCAATAAGCTAATGCCATAAGCTCTAATTTGACACACAACCTTCTTTTGGGATGCTTATGAGATCTGTAAAAAGAAATTTTGAAAAAGCACACTCAATAAGCCAGAAATAAGCAAAGTAAAAATCCACTAAAAGACAAAATAGTCGGGTTTGAGATTTAGGGCACCTCAGAAGCTCTAGTTTGTTGCAAAAGCTCACAAATAGCTTAACTAAGAATAATCAATCAAGAAAACCACAAAATGCCAAGTAGAATAAGCTGTAAGAGCAAATAAGCTAGCTAAAAAGCCAAATAAGCTAGTTTTCTAGCAAAAGCTTAACCAAAAGACTTGTAACCTTCCAGATTTGATATTAAGCTAAGAAAAATGATTTCTATTACAAAAGCCAAGTTGTTGCATGTGCCAATAAGCAGTTCTAAAAAATAAGCCAATTTGTGCTTATTTGACCAAAAGTCAAAGTATTCCAAAGTTCACCAAATGATCAGAAATGGTCTATGGGCTTGTTATAAGCAATTTTTGTGAAGGACTCAAGGAGGAGGCCTTGTGAATCAAGAGGTCAGTTGACCTTTTGATGGCAAATTTTGGCAATAAGGGCTTAATAAGCCAGTTAGCTTATAAGCAAGATACAAAGCACACCAAATAGCAAAATCCACTCACAAGCAGCACATAAACAAGTTCCAAGCAGCAAAACCACAAGGCATACACTAGGATAACAATTGCAAGCACAAAATGAGGTGGTCACTTTGCTTATGCAAATGACCACTTCAGCAACTTTTGATAAGCTATAGCAATCACAATAAGCCACCAAATTCAACAACCAGATAACCAATAGATAGCTTATCACCCAATCTATTCCCAAACCTGATTTCAAACCTTAGATCCAAGTAACAAAGAAGTTATTGGATCTGATGTGTTTGACCAATTTCAAAACCACTTTTATCAGATTTTTGCAAAACTTCAAATCCCTTTTCCAAACTTTCAGAAACTTAACCAATGACTAAAACATGTATATTAAGACTTGTTTAGACCATCCAAACCCCAAGAACCAAGGGCTCAAGGCCACAAGGCCTTATGAACCAGTAATCCCAAACAACCCTTAATCAACCACTTTTCAAACAAACTTCTGATTTTTAAACACAACCTATTGATTTTAATGATCAAATAGCTACACTAGGTGACAACTAACAGATTACAACCATAAAACACAAAGCACAAACACAAGAACACCAAATCATATACCAAAGTACAAATCAGGCAGTAACATAAAATTTTTGAGAGGAATCTTAACAAGGGGTTATACCTGCCTTCCACAACATCCTAGGAAGGCCAGCTATGCTCCTTGGACCTTGTTCAACAACTAGAACAAGACCAAGGTACTTCAACAAGAAAGATGATGAATGCCTTGGTTGATGTTTCAAAGCAGAAACTCAAGGGCTTGATTTCTTCAACACAATGAACAAACAGCCCAACCAAAGGCCCTAATCCCTTCACAAGCTTGGTGTCAACAAGCTTGTAAGAGCCTATAGCTTTTGGTTAAGGATTAGTACAACAAAAATATCAAAATAAGAAACCTCTTTTCAAGCTTTTTTCAAACTTGAAAATCTTACCAAACATAAACGTCCTTGAACCAAATGATTCAAGCACACTTATAACTATCAATGGAACTCAGAATCACCTTAAAACAATACCAACTTTCAAAAACATAAAAAGGAATTACAATTTTCTCAAAATACCAACTTTTATAAATTTTAAAAAGGAATTACAAGTTTTAAAGGTAAAGATTGGAACAAAAGGACTCTCACATGTTGAGGTCTCCTTTTATAGGCAAATGCCAGGCTACACTATTCGCAAACCCGAGAAGTGAATTCTCTAAAATGCCCTTGAGCTCTTGAGGCATTTTGTTGTTGATGAGCTGTCCAAATTGATCCCAAACGTTCATTTTAGCTTTGGGGTGAAGCAAAGGCTCTCAGTTGTTGATCTTGACACGTGGCATGACTTGGAGGGCAAGTAGTCACATGATAGGTGAACGGGTATTTGGGGTTGGGGTCCATTGTGAGTGGGAGTGAGGGTTTTGAGGTTGGGATGTGTTTAAGGTGAGGTGAATCAAATGTGTGCCAGGGTAATTGCAAATTACCCTATGTTTTAAGTGAGGTAATTCTGGGTGGGTAAAAGTGAACAATGAGTGTTTTGATCCGTTTTTGGTGGGATGGAAAAGTGTTTGGCGCAATTTGTGTTTGAATGTTTCATTTGCCCAACTCTGGCCCTTCTTCTTATTCTTTTCTTTCATTTGTGTTTTAAAACGTGTCAGCGCCCATTTCCTTTGTAACAACTTTCAGACTTTGACACTTTTGGCACAAAACGTTTCCAAAAGTGTTTCAAGGGTTGTTTTTGCCACTTTTGCATATTTGAAGGACTGTTTTTGGACATTCTTGATCTTCAAAGGTCTTCATTGTATCTTTGACTTCATGAGGGACCATAATTGACAATGTTGAATAGTTGAGGGACTAAACTTGCCATTTCTTCAAAGTTGAAGGACATTTTGTGTAATTTTGACAAACTTAAGGGACCAAACTTGTAATTATGAATATACAAGGGTTTTAAGTGTCATTTCTTCAATAAATGAGGATCATTCTTGTTTGTCTTCAAGTCTTCAAGGGTATTTGTTGAATATTCAATGATTTAGGGCCCGATTCTTTGTACGGCTTCGTTTCTCGTGTTCGTTTTTCCTTGTATCTTGTGATCTTTTGTCTTTTTCACGATATCCATACCTAAAATACACAAGTAAACAAACACAAGCATATATATGGTATATTATGACATTTTTATGCATTAAAAGCCCGAAAAGAACAATGAGATCATGTATAAATGCCATCTCATCAGTAGAATGGCCCTTGAAATCTTTCAGACTATGTTTGCACATCCAATGAGACCAAATTGCTTGCTGATTCGTGCTGATAAGATAGTTTTTCATTCTAACAATAACCATGAAAAATGTTTGGATTAGCTTAGTTTTTGGTCAAACAACAGATGAGGCTAAATTTTCATTTTGTTACTAAACTTTTCATTTTCTATACTAATGCCTAAAAAAGGAAACATGTCAAACCATTCTAGTGTCATTTTCATTTATATCAAATCTAATAACATCTGTTAAGGGGTCTGTGGTAAAAAAATATAAAGCTCGGAAGCACATAGTACATTACACAGAAAATTAAACAAACCAAAATACTTGTTGATTTGATAACGGGATTAAAAAGAAATATGACACAGGTTAAATACTTTATAATTCATTAATATATGCTTTCACATGAACTTATCGCTATTCGCTATAAAAGATGAAGGTAGTGATAACACAGTTATAGCCTTATAGGCATCACTACTTGTCTATTTTTCAAATGTCTTGTAGAAAATAAGGCTTTATTATGACCGCGCATATGATCAAAAATGAAAAACTTCTCAGCAAGAGTGATAAGTTGATGCATAAAAGAATTGTTTACCTTTTCAGATATTGGTATCATGATGGAACAAAGAAGCTCAAATCACAAAGGGATGATGTTCATACCATGGACCCTCCTCTTGATAAAAAACATACCAATGCTGCATAAAGAAAATATGAATATGAATTCTTTTCCAGAAGATATGAGATAACACGCAAGGGGCATTAGATACATGATTCACAAAATTATGTGTTTTTAATCAACATCATCTTACAAACCTTTCTTGCTTATGTATCTTTCCATATATTCCCAGGTAGTGGACAAAACATGCCCTTTGATTTTTTATGAGACCAACGGATGTAATATCAACCGAAATTTTTACTATTTCTACCTGTTAGTGTTGTCTTATCATAATTCACGCCATTAACATAGCCACTCTGATAACTTGATTCTAGAAACTTCTCAGGTTTCTTGAAGAAAGTAAAGTGCAGTTCTCATGGTCCAAAGACTTGGATGACGTGCAGCTGATGAGGACGCTTTAGATAGCAACTGAAAGACCCTCTTACATATACAATTGTTCTTCATTTATTCCTTTTCAAAGCGGTATAAAGAAACAATCTCACTGTGTTGTCACGGTATGCCTTGCAGGCCTCAAGTAATTTGTTGAACCTGTTGGTCTCCATTGCAGCCTCTTATGTCCTTCTTAAAGAACCTATAAGAAAAGTTCAAAATACATGTTAGTCATTGAAAGTTTATAAGGAATTTGACCTATAAGCCCACAATCAGATACGAGAGTCTACAGCAATTTGACCTATAAGCCCATAATCAGAGACGTTGAGATGTGTGGGACTATTAGAAAACAACAATACTAACAGGAATGAAGGTTAATATGTACTTTTTTCTCCAACTTCTTTATAAGATAAAAAAAACATATACGAAGTATTTTATGTAACATAATGGGACTAGGGTAGTTAACTTAAGTTATCAAAGTTGACCAAGACCAAATAAAAGTAAAACAATTCCTTTCATCCATGCAGCATATATCAGCTGGAAGTGTTTTTTATCAGCAAGAAAACACGGCTAGTTAGTATGACAGAAAAATCATGAACTTTAGTTTAAGATTAAGAGATTATCATTAATATAAGCGTGAGTGAAGGAGAAATGATTATAAATAATTTGTAAGCATCTAAAAAAACAAATATATTCTTATGTTAGTGTCAGCTAGGGTCTTTTAGTTAGGTTTTTATGGTAGTTGCACATAATGATATAATGATATTGGTGTCATGGGATAGAAACCCATAATATCTTTTTATTACAGATCCGTTATTGTTGCCTAGCTTCGACATCACGTGCAACATTCGAGAAATTCTGATCCGATTTAACCCACAGCGGTTGTGGCAATATATTTTAGAAAGCGGTCTTAAAAGCATTAACTTTATCCCTATTTTTCATGTGTAGGCGTGTAGCTATAAAAAGTCAAGAGGTTAAAAACAACTACACAAAGAGTCAAGAACTGTAGCTAAACTGCTAAAGTATCAACCTAAATTCACGATGAATCAAACGTTTTTTAGTAAGGATTCCGATAAACATGATGAATCAAACTTAAAGATTCAATATTCGGGAAAGGCAGGTAACATGTCGATAACTAGAAAGATCTATCGAAGTCAGTGTTGAAAAAATTAAAATTTGGATAAGAACATTAAGTTGAAGACCTAAGTAGAGATGGAGCAGCAGTCGAGATGAAGCATAAAGTAGCAGATAAAGATGATGAGTAGCAAATCAAGATGTGTGATAGCACTTGATTAAGGTTTGATATTTGTTTATACCAGTAATTTCAGAGGTAAATCAGAGGATATCCAACCTCTAAACAAAAAAGAGATCATTCAGATTTTTTTACCTCTGATCACTGAACAAAAACAGTCAAAATAAAGTAATCTCTGACCGAATCAGAGATCTGAGGCTTTTCAGACTTGTTTTGGGAAAACAAACATGACCTAAAAGTCTCATTAAAAAACTGAAAGAAAATTTATTCTTATAGGTGCATAATATAATGAACAAAATTTATTCTTATAGGTGTATAATATAAAGACCAAGTTAATCTAATTCTGTTCTAAGCTTCGCTGCCAAAAAATTACCTAAAGATTAAGTGGCTACTATTCGTGAGCTACAATAATAAACTTGCCAAAAAAATACCTGAAAACTAAGGTTGACACTTGTGACTCTAAACTCTCGATTTGAGACATGTAAGGGTACATTCTTCCCTTAATTTTGAAATTTTAGATAATGATGAAGAAAGGGCTTCTTCTTGTGATGTGCATCAGCTTCTGCTTCTTTTCCTTTAAATTGTAACCATCTTGAAGCTGATTTACATGTTCTTTGAGACCACTACATCTTCTAATGATTTCTTCACTGTTTCTGCTTCAGCTTTAAAATTTCATGTAATTCTTCCATTTGGTTCAATGTAGCTTCGTTCACTTGCACTAATACTATTGTATTGTAGCATGTGGTCTTTGTTATTTTGTGCTTCTATTCCTAACTTCTCAATCTCTTCTTTTAACATGTACCATACCTGATCTTTTTACAACAAAAGAAGCATCAACAGAAATAGCTTGTCCCAGCGGCCTTGGGTAGTAGTAATATAACACATCTTGTCAATATTGAAAAATAGTATTAGTTTACAATAAACCTATTATATGTTCAGACAGGAAGTGGAATTTCATATCTCGCTAGAAACGTCTAATTAAAGAATATATTTAATGAGCAGTTGAGAGTAGGCAACCACATATCAAACTCAGCAAAATGAAGATCAAAATCTATGATAAAAAGAGGAATCAATTTTGTTCGGCTAATGAAGATCAAAATCAAGAATAATGAGCTATTACCTCTAAGAATAAGTAACAAACCTCACGTGCTGCTTCATTGCTTAATCAACGAAGATCAACATTTGTTCCTTTCATTGTAAAGTTGCGTCGATTGATTGGCACTTCTTTCTTTACTATTGGTTTCGGCACTGCCTTAGGCGCAGTGCGAACATAACTAAATCCTAGCCCTCGACTAGACGGATCACCTAAGCTAATATCCAACCGCTCAAGCGCAAGTGCAGTCCATAGCCAGAAGAAGAAGTCACTTTCACTGGTGAATTTAGTAGAAACCCAAATTCACATTGGCGCTTCTCCATTTCATGGCCCATACAATGGAACACCACCACCTGCCCCTCCACCTTGGGACCCTGGACAACACCTCCACCTTCGGACACTGGAAAAGAAAACTATATTGAAAACTTGTTGAGTATGCAGTGAAAATTAGGCCTTAGTTTGAACCTATGATCTGTGAAAAGCTAAAATATAATCCCGCTTATAGTTTCTTGCTTGGTGGCGACGAACGTGGTTATTATCGGTGCAAATTATGGTTAGTTGTGCCTACCTGGTGGCATGCATAACCAACCACCGTTTCCTACAACTTCTGCTAATATGTTACACCCTCCCAATCCTATGATGAACCAACCACCCATAAACGCTCCCCATCTAGCTGCTGATCCTGGTGAAGGCATCAAGACCCCTATCAACCATATCATGACCAGTACCATCAGCAACAATCTTAGCCATTTGTTTCTCACGTTCGGCCAGATTTTATCAGTCTTTGAGGGCTTTTAAAGGGTTGTCACTTGTCAGAGCCACTTCCTTCTGAACTTGCATCTAAGATGAATAATGTGCTCAACAACCTCGCAAGCACCAAAAAGTCGATTAAGGATCTAAAATGTGGTTCACGCGGAGATGCCCATTTGCATCGGCTTTAGCAGAGGCTCTTAGGGATCGTTTGTTTTCTCTGGATGACCCTGAAAGACATCTACATATAATTTGCCTAGCCAATGACATTATATTTAATGGAGTTTCATCTCACCCTAAAGAAGCATCAAATCTGGTTACTTCACTACGTGTCACGGGTGAAGAGTCAAAGTTGAGTCTGCTTGACCAAATTGCCGACGACCAGAGTTCATTTCTTCTAAATATAAAACTGAATCAAAAAATGATACGGAGTAATAATAATAACTTGTTTTATGATGTCTCTTCGACTAAATTGCAATCTTACTATCAGTAGATTGCTGTGGTGGAAAATCTTATATGAACAATGGCACAAACGGATGCACCATCAATTCACCATAGATGATGTATGGTCAACATGGTAATATGAATCTCTCGCCACTTTTAGAAACCGCTGTAGCAGCTTCCGTAATGGTTTACCCTAGAATAGATTCACAGATTTGGTTAGGACTCACCAAATATGAACTGATTGGGGAGCCAAATGACTGAAAATGCTCTCCAAGCATCTTATATGGACCCAAATATCTCCAGTACTTAAGGTCAACCTACACCTTTATTTCATGACCTCGCAGCGGTTTCATTTTTAGATATGAGCAGGTACCTGCAAAAGGATCAACATATTTAAACCTTATTAGTCACAAAGGCATGGTCAAACACGCATAGATATTCCATTTAAATATGTACAACACATTGAACATACGTACCTTCGTGCGCTTTTGTCGGATATTTTTCTTTTACTTTGCTTCATGTCTATTAAAAAATCATCAAAACTGTTGATTTAAATAAAATACAACATAAAAAAGAGCGAGCTATTAGTTTATGAGTGTAACTAATTCAAGAAAGTAGGATCCAGATTATTATGGGTCTTAATGCCCTTGCTTTTTCTAATTCGTAAACAGATGAAGGTATTAAACCGCCCGAACCACTCCGAATAAAAGAGAGGGATGAGAAGTATTCTTAAATGAAAACATCTTGTGCTGCTTAAATGTCGCTGTATTTCTAAGTGATGACCTCATGATAAACAAAATAAAAGTGGATGGGATTGATTCTAATATCTTTGCAACTAAAGAGATAAAAATTGCTACCATTATTTATGCTCTAGTACCGTGTCTCCCCATCCCCGTCACACGAACATATTAAATCATCTTTATTTGGGTGGAAGTCCAACGACATCACAAAATCAAATGTACGAAACAATGATGAATTACCCAATTCAACAGACCTTCCTCGTTCCATCACTACCGGATACAAAGAATTCTCACATTAACAATTTTTTACCCTTATGAATGGGCAAAGAAACAATTTCGCGCGTATGAAATTAATAATTACTCACTTTTGACTTGGATTAACCATCATGGATTGACATAATAAGAAATGCCGATTTAGGTTGCTCACTTCTGTTGTGTCCACTGTGTAAAAAACACACCAAACCTAACACTCGGGAAGCATGAAGTATATATTTTTAGATGCTAAATATTCACATTATTAACAACTTCAAATTAACGTGGAAAATTGGCAGGTTGGGTAACAGATTCAGTTCCAAACAGGTTATTTTGGTACTGTTCTAGATTATTTATAATTAAATCAAGGAATTGTTGACAAAATTGGTCTACCTCTTAGGAGTTAGGAGTAACCGTTATTTAATCTCTTGAAGTCGATCATAAGAGGACAAGTGAACTAAACCATAGAAAGAGACAACATTCAGTCAGTGCAATGAACTTAAAATCAGCGCCTCCTTCCAAATATCTGCAATCTTGTAAAACAAATACGTGTCAAAAAGGCTTTATAGCTTTTATGAGTGATTATTTTACACTTTTATGTTGTGGAATGTGTCTGCTATGCTTTGCCCATTAAACTAAATGAGGATTAACATTGTATCCAAGAAGCAACAGCTATTTATTTGAAGTTTAAATACTTCAATAAAAACACAATTAAGCAAAAATTTAGCACATATAATAAAGGGTCCTATGAAAACCCAAAAGCTACATGTTTCTACTCGAATTCAGGTTGCCATCTCTAAGCATCCCAAAAATCTTGGCCCATCTCACCAAACTATTGATCTACTTGATACTCCATATCTCCCTTAAACATGTACTTCTTGACGACGGGTTTAAAGGTCGTTTCTGTTGACGCAGCTCAAACGTATTGACATGATAAAACGCAGGTTTCACCTCATCTTTTTGTTCAAGTTTTGATATTCGAGAGTCTCTTGAAGCTAATTATCCTCAACCGATCAAGCTCCATTTAATCTTCCTGTTGATCAAGCGAAACTGTAGTTTCAACAACACTTTCACTTGGTTGATTGATCGTCTATCCGATCAGGTGGAGTGGAGCATCCGTAAACACATACAGGAGCATAACATTAAAAGAGAGATAACTACGAAAAAATAAACATGAATATTAGTGCATTATGAGAAAATACAGTAGCCTTGGATGTAATATATCATGAGATGAAACATGTTGGTCACCTATGCTTGTACCCTGCATATGTAACATCATAATAAGAACCATGAAGATGAACGAATTACTCATACAAATTCAATGAGTGATGTTAGTAAAAGAAGGCCTCAACGTTCAAAAAACCCTAAAAATCAGATTCAAAATTAGTCAATTAAAACATTAATATGTAAATATAGTCACAAATACCTGCATATTATTAAGGTAGGAAGCAAAGCAACTTCAGAATCATCGTGCAGAACATCATATTTTGAAAAGTCGATCCACGAGCTAATCTATGCTTGAGATGATGTCGAATCTGGGTTTTAGACTTATAGATTGTTCATGGTTTTTCTGTTTTATGATATTGGGCCTTATTTCAATTTACATAGTGTGGACTTAAAAAAAACTTTCGAATGATAATATATATATTTAGTTTTTAGAAAGATACTACATCTACTATTATGATCTAGTGGTAGACACGTTTGTTTATGAACTAAAATACCCGGGTTCAATTCTTGCAGAAAGCAAATATTTAATTATTTTCGATTGAACTAATTAAAATTCCAAAAATTGCTAAAATAAATTGATGACATGGATTTAATGAATGCTTATGTGACATTTCCCTCCTTTTATATATAATATAAAGATATATATATATATATATATATATATATATATATATATATATATATATATATATATATATATATGGGGCTAAGTTTGACATAGGAAAATAAATAAGCGCCATGTCATATCCTATGTGGCATTATCTCATTGGCTATAAATTTATATTTAATTTATTTTGGAAACTATATATATATATATATCTTTTAACAATGAGAATCAGAATAAAAGACATATTCGGTTACCGAATTCATTGTCTATCTACGAAGTAAAAGATATTTTCGGTTATTTTTTTCCTGTAAACCTAATTCATTGTCTATCTTCATAAACGAAAAAAACATATGTCGACAACTTTCCTCTCTTTGATCTTTGGTTCTACAGAGTTATTATCAAGGTGAAGAATTTAGAGCAGATTATAGCTTATTATGTACCTCCAAAATAATAGAAATTTGGTGTGTAGACTGCTGCGAAGACATAATCGGTTAGGGAACCCCGATTCGGTTATTGGTTGATCTCCGTTACGGGATGTTATAGCAAGGAATTTATGGAATACATCAGGTGATTTTTCTAGAGTATTATAATGATTTTCTAGTCTATTCATTAAGCTTGGTTATGGTTTGATCAAACGGTATCACGTTATTTACCTTTTTAATATACCTATCATTGATGTCTAGGATTTTATGGGGGAAACTATAATCGTATCAGTGTATATTGCAGATGTTGAAGCCATAAATTAACATGCATCAGCCTTATCTCATGAACTGCCTTGGAGGGTTTGCGATTTCATGAACTCGCATAGAACTTCCCGGAGTGCTTTGCCCTTGAATTTACTATTTATGATTCTATGATTTTCTTTTTCCAAAACTATTTTCCTTGCTTGGATTGACCTATCTTTCTACTGCATCTGTAGTTGCAGGTACTAATACACAAATGGAATTTCCTGGCTTCACAAGGTTCATAAAACAGTGTTACACATGCAAATATTGTATGAATTGTTTTTCGTCATCCATGGCTTATGTCTTGCATTGCAGGCTGACTTTATGTGATACCTTTTTGTGTTGTCGTGGCCTATTTTAGGAAGAACAACTATGCTCATATTATTAAAGTGGTCGAAATATAATGTCTTTTCTGAAACTGCTTTTGGTTTTCAGATGGACACAACTCAGCCACGAGCAGATCCAAAGTAGTAATCCACTCACTTGTGACAAAATGTGTGGGTTGAGTGCGCAGTGCACTAGGTAACGGGTCAAAACATGTTTGAGTCAAATGAGTTATTATTGGTATAGTCAAATACGTTATGTATCAGTTGTGCCAGCTTGATAGTATTAGAAGTTGATATATATGTACAAATACCTTCTTATAACATGGAATTCTGTTAACAGGATATCTTATCTATGAGATATTTTCGGGTTTGAAATTGAGTAAGACCGAGGAGCTACGAAACACATCTTCAATACCAAAAGTCAGTATATGCCGTTATTATCGGATGTCTTCTGCTCTGTTTTTCATGTGAAACGTCGTTTGCATCTCCATCTATTTTAATTGTAAATGAAATATGTGTACGTGTTAGTGTGTGGCTTGCCAGTTTTAAGATTTTGGCTATTTGAATATTCATTATTCATCTACATGTATCGATCTATACTTCCAAATTATCAACAACTCTTGAGTTCTATGTTTATGTTGTGCTTATTTTTGTTCTTTGTTGTTCCTATCCAATTAATTTTGTTATGTATTCTTTTAAAGGTAACCAGATTATTGCATTCTTTCATGTGTACAATCATAGGGTGACTGGAAGAGGATTATGTCGTGCGTGCGCACTATATTAGCAAAGACATGTAAGTATTGGTTTGCATATTAATGGGTCAATTGGTCAAATGGGTAATTAAAAGGCCAAACGTTGGCCATATTAACATTTACAGGGGTGGGCAGGTCAGTTTTGCTTATCCGAAATTGTCAACATATGGGTGAGAAGTATTAAGAAATAAGTTCAGATCGGATATTAAACTCGTGTAATCAGTTTGAAGATGTTAAAAGATGATTACAACAGTCAATGCCTACGGTCGCACTAGCTACCTAAATTTGGTATGACCCACTTTGTATATTGTGTAGTTGTATCTTCCCCTACTTTTGTTTGTATAGTTCTGTTTTAACTCCTAAGAATAATTGAATATGTTATTCGAATAATTTTTTGTTGTTTCGTTTGTATAGTTTTGTTTGTATATTTCTGTTTTAATTCCTAAGAATAACAGGAAGAAAATCAACTTGTTTGTTGTTTCGTTCGTATTGTTCTGTTTTTAGAATAATTGGCTACTTGCATTGATGTCTAATATTTATGCTATTCTGAAATTATTACTGTACTATAATATGTTAAATCTAATAAAAGTGGATAATTTTTTTCAAAATGTTAGTGGCTCAACCTAACCGAGAAAAACCCATTTTGAACTCTCTATAATATATGTTTGACCCGCGACTCAATCTGTCTGATCCACTTGCTTTGAACCAATAGTTGATGTTCATAAGAATTGGGCAATCAAAAAATATACAATGTTGAATTGGCTTAATCAGGGTATAATATTTAGAGTTTCTGTCACAGGACTACTTTGGAGAATGGGAAGAATCCTCATAAGTACATCAGGTATACAACATTAGATCTTGACTGGATGCCAGGTGTTTTTAAGGGTAAGTCACTGAACAAAGCTATACGGTATATTCATATGAAAGAATTACATAAACGAACTTCTAGTGATGTTGGAAATGCAATTGAATAGGAAATTGAGGGTGTTTAGGAGTTCTTTTTTTCTAATATGTTTGGATTATTATATACTTTTATTAATTGCATAAAAGTTTCGAAATCATACTAACGTTTTGTACATGCAAAATCGAAAATTTCATTAGATTCTTAAAAAGATCTTAACTGAAGTTATCAATGTCCCAATGCCCCTTTTATATATAAAAGCATGGTCCAAAGACATTCTATATTGATGGTCTTTTCATAAATACATTGATGTTAACTAATGTTTTGTTCTGCAGGTACGGTTGGGTTGGAGAGTTAGCAGATGGTATGCACACCGTAACTTCAAACATATCAGTGGTCACTGCTTATTTGAACAAGCAAGTTAATTTATTTGTATAT
>CM046874.1:339054503-339077003 GCA_025667525.1 Glebionis coronaria
ACAAGATGCTATAGTGTTGTGATGATACCCATGAAGTGACACCTTGTGTTTCCGACTAGGCGGGGTGTTACAGATTGGTATCAGAGCCTATGGTTATAGAAAACTAGGTGATCAGCCTAGACTATAACCTAAGATCCCTGCATATAGTGTTATCTTAGGGTTATGTGTGCATATATGTGTTAGAGTGTAATTCCGTATTATAGAATTTATAGTATGTATTAATTTCTCCTACCTATGTGTTTCAATGTTAAATAAATATGTATGCTCTTTTATGATGAGCTTATTTTAGTTACACGTTATGGTTTTATGTCTTAGATATGGCTCGAACTCACTTTACCGTCCGTAAGAGAGTTAAGTTACCTACACCATCTGTGGTACTACCAAAGGATGCATTGGATGATATCCCTGCTGGAGACCCACATGATGAGGAAAATTCGGATGATTGGGAAGAACCCCACGAGGAGGAAAATGCAGATGTGGGCAAGGAAAATGAGGCGGAGTCGGAAGAGGACTCAGATGAGGAACCGGAAGAGGATTCGGAGGAAGAGGAAAATGATGGGAATGGAAACCAAGGGGAAAACGCTGGGAAGGAAAACCAAAATGAAGAAAGAGAATGTGCGAATGGAAATCAATGGGAAAATGCTGGAGTGGAAAACCAAGGTGAAGAGGGAGAAGGTGCGGATGGAAACCAAGATGGAGGGGACAAAGGGGATCATCAAAACTTGAATGAGGTTGAAGAAGAAGAACTTCTCGCACCACACGAGGAAGGATATGCGCATGCTCCAATAAACATTCCTTCAGCTGATGATGATGAAGCAATTGGTGGAAATGGAAGACCACCTAAGAAGGCTAGGCGTCAGTCCGTCACTTTTAACATGCCTTACACTTTTAATTTCTTAGTTTAATTTCCTAAGACCATCAGTATTTTCCTTAGGTTTCGGATTTGAGATTTTTGTTTGGATTTGATTGTTGGATTAATTTATTAAATGAAGTGACTATTTGGATAATATTTGTTTTGGTTAGATTGGTTAATTTTGATGCGTTTTGTAGTTTGGCGTGCTAGGTGTTGTATGATGCACCAAGGTTGGTAAATGTTATTGTATATGGAACTCATGCGTAGAATGGGACATGTATAATTACGGTGGCAAACGTAATTATAGGTGTGCCATGATATGTATGGTCTTACAGATACAATAACATCGACTAACCTCGGGTGGCATATTTTCTTGTCTGGTATGTATATGTATAGTTTATGTAATATATGTAAGTCAGTGTGTGTAAGGGAGTATAGGTTGCTAGTGATGATTTTTTGGCATAGAATGATGAATGCACGACGAGATGATGAGAGTGGAAATGGTTTGGACATCACTACGTTGGTCGCTGATCAAGTCAAAATTGTTATCCGGATATCATTTACCAGGTAACAACAAGAGTGATTGAGGTAGTTGGAGAGAGTACTGGTAGAACAAACATAGATGTTCCTATAGGACATTTTTGTTGAGTGGGGCGCCAGAATATGATAGAGAAGGTGGTATCTCTGTACTTCTAGCATGGATAAGGAAGATGGAACAAGTGATGGAGAATAGAGGATGTCAATTGGGGCAAACAATTAGGTATGCCACGACCTACTCCGAGGGAATAGCTTTAATGGGGTGGAATAATTATTACGAGGATAATGAACATGAAAAAGTGTAACCGATGACCTGGGAAAAGCAACAAGCACCATTTTTCAAGAGATTTGGTACACTAGACGAGCAGCAAAAGGAATTCAAAGAATTGTGGCGATATTTTGTCAGTGGGGACAAGCAAGCTAGGTATGCCGAATTGACTATGGGAAACACGAGTCTGATCTCCCAAGAAATGAATCAAGGGACGCGCCATGCTGGAGTGTACACTGCAGGAAATCAAACTCGCAAATAGAATGATCTAGATGGCGCTAACAACTGGGACTCTGGGATTTATAATTACAGCCGAATTCATCATTAAAAGGGGAACATGTAATCACGTAGAGAAAGAAATAACCAGGATAAGGAAGAGACTTGACGAACCCTTTAACCGTGCATCCAAATGTACGACATGTAAATGATATCACTCCGAGGACAACAAGTGTAGGTTGTGTTACACATGTGGAAAAATGGGTCATTTTGCTAGGGAATGTCGATCATGATATAAACAGGTAGAAATAGAAGGCTTGATTAAGTTGGAAGATGGACCGAGAAATTGTTACCTATGTGGATGTACTGAGAATTTGCTGAACACATGTCCTAAGTTAGGAAGAGATATGACGTGAATCCATGTTTGAACTTGTCTTGTTTACATTTTCGTTAATAAATATTTAAGGTATTAACAGATGTATGTCATGAAGCCATAACAACATTTAACTTAAGGTTAGATATGATAGGGTAAGGGCAGTTGGCAAGAAAGACTGTGTATGGAGCAGAAAATGTACAAGAGTATAGGAAAAGCATAGCTAGACACTAGTGGATTCTAGTAATAATAGAAAGGTAGAACGGACAACAAGTTACACCAGCAAGTAGAATAAAGGAAGCTGAGTTGTAAGAGTAACAGGATAGGAAGCTAGTAGTTGGGAAAACTGTCATTTAAAGTTGGAAGGGTATGGTGTAAGATGATGGAAACAAGGAGGAAGGGAAGAAACCGCAAAGGGTTAAAAGAAGGGTACGGTGACAAAGGTTTTACGAAATTCTAAGTAGTCAGCAAATATTAAGAAAAGGAAAACTGGTGTGAGGATAAGATGCACGGGGTATGAAGAAGTGACGGGAAGCAAGTAGAAAGATCTGAGCTATGAAGACGAGGGAGCATACGCATAATAGGATGGTAGTTCAAGTGGCTCAAGTAGAAGCATACAAGGAAGGGGAAGTGGTGACGGATAGAGCATGCCAGAACCGAAGAGAGTTATATTGGTGACCGAGGATGAAAATGAAGAAGTTTTATATGCTAGTAAGTGATTTACTGGTTACAAAGTAGAGGATGAAGATTTATGATCAGGAGGATTACCCCAACAACCGGAATTGCCCAAATAGAAAAGGGAAGAAAACGTTGCAAGGAATGTTGTCGTCGGGTACCCAGGGGCTAGTGGTGGATATGGTTCCAATTAGGTGATCAAGAGTAGGTTAACTAAGGTTGCACATTTGTTGGTAGAAATTTGAAAGGTAGTGTAGAGAGGATATCAAGGAAGTATGTTGACGGTATTTTAGTGACGTAGGGAGTGCCGTGTGGACTAGCTCGGACCAAGATGGCTGAAAAGGTTAGAGATTTTGAGGCACTATGCAAAGGGCACTAGATACTAACTTAGGCATGAGCACGATATATAAACCATGGACGGGTGTACTACGTGAAAGGATGATACGAATATTTGGAGGACGTGTGGAGGATAAGTACCACCAGAGTAGGGAAAGCCGAGAGGTTAGGGTGTTAATGGTCAAGTATTGTACGATTAGTGACCGACACCCGAGTACGTGCTATGAACTGTTCAAGACCAGGTATGCTGAAAGGTGTCAATCAACTGTGTTGTGGTAGGGAATGGGAAGAGTTAGATTAACTTAAACAAATTTGCTGCAAGAGAACGAATGTGGTGGTTAAGTATACAAGGACGAACATAGGAAAACGTAAGACTATGAGAGGAAATGAACGGGTGTCTAGAGTAAGTCATTGGAAATTTGGGTCGGTAGACGAGGCATGTAAAAGGGGATTGGTATGAGGGAGTGTTGTGCGTGATAGCGAGCAAAAGAGTTTTGCAGCAAGGTATGTTGGATCAACTTAAGTAGCATAGAAGGTCGGGCTGATGGAGACTAAACTAAGGACGCCATGAGATGCAAAATAGGATGAAGTGTAGTTCATGTATCAAACCTACAGAAGTGTCAGAAAACGAGAAGAGAACAATTGTCTTTTGGAAATAGTTGTATCCATAGAACCCTTAGATGAAAAGGAAGCCAGTGTAGATGTCGAATCGCGAAGAAGAGTCTTGGGAACATGGTAGAATATATATTTTGCTAAGGTTCACTAAAATTATTAATGAGGATTTGATTTTAACTAGTAGCGTAAATCAGTCACGGAGGAATGCTATCATTAGTTTGTTTTTTGGATATTTGGATTTGCCTGATGAGTAAAATCTCGGGACGAGATTTCTATCAGGAGGGATGTGACACCCTAGAACCGAGGTCATTAACGTTACCCTAAATTACGCTAATTTTTGAAATTTTTAATAAATTTTAATTTCTATATATATATAAGTATTTTGGTTAAAGCCGATGTTCGAGGTTATAATTTTTACGTTTGACGATTCAAGAAGGACGATGACGATTACGATCCCGAGGGATGCCCAAATTTCTATAATTATTGACGATTTATCGATAATGTAATTTTTCGAGAATTTTACTTACGATTTGTGTTAAGTTGAGTCGGGTGAGTTTTATAGCCTTCCGAGTACATTTAAAGTATCCCAAAAATATTTTGGAGTGTTCGGGATGATTTCCGACTCCCGTAAAATTTTCTAAATTGACTAGTGAGTCAATCCCGCAAAGTTTTAATGGCGTTTTTACTTAAGGCCAAAAGAAACCTTTATTTGCACTTTGGTCCCTCCCAATACCACAAAAAGGCATAAACACAAACACATAGTAACATTTAACAAAAACAAAATCAAAACTCTCTCTCTTTTGTCCTTAGGCCGACGGCCAAACACAAACACCACCACAATCCACCATTTTTTCTTGAGTTTTCACAAAATCTAACTTAAGACCACCTCTTAGAATCCATTGGTGAGTGTTAATCCATGGTTTAATTAAACATGCATTAACAAAAATTTTCCAAAAATTTTCAAGAACATTCAAATTCGTTTTTGAGGCTAATTGTGTGGATGCATGTTAAATTCATGTACAATGGAAGTATAATCACCAATAAAACCCACCAAAATTAATTTGGTTGTGGTGATTTGGTCACCCAAACCCCACGGCACAAGGGGGTGTTTGGGGAGCCATGGTGGTTGATGATTTTGAGTATTATCTTTGTGTTTGGCATTGTGTTTAGTGATGTTTTAAATAGGTTTATGTGGTTGCATGTTTGTTTTCTTTGATTTTAGATTATGAGGTTGATTGATCAATAGGGGTTAAGACTGAAATTAGTGTTTGGTTGTGATTAGGGAGGCTTAGGATGATGCCTAGTGGTGATTAGTAGGTTTGGAATCGAGCTAAAGCATGATTTTGGTGTAGTCAAATTTAGGCAGAAAGTTTGAGGCCTTTTTATAAAAAATATTTTTCCTACAGGTCTTGAAAACTAAATGTAGTTGTAGAGGGTCTTCTTATCTTTAATTTGGTATAAGGTAGAGCCCGTGACTCAAAACGAGCTAAAAGTTATGAGGTTTTAAAGATCGAGTACCGGGAGACGAGAACTTTCATAATCCGAATTTATGTATAGTTTTAGTCAAATCCCGAGGACCACAAGTATGAATTGGTAAATGGTCAAGGGTCAAAATTTGGTCACAAACCTGTGTAAATGAGTCTATAAGTTGACTTAGGAGTCAAAGAAGTCAAAGGTACATTTCATATAGGTCAAAGAAGTCCAAGTTGGTCGAAGTATAATTTCAGCCCGTAAAATGTAGTTTTTGAAAAGCGTTGCGTAACGGGTCGTAGAAGTAAAAACTTTTATTGGGATTAAAAACATGTTATCTACAGGTCTTATAGGATTTTTGAGAATTTTGTCAAATTTTATAAGAATGGTTAAGTAGAGTAAAACAGCCCGTACTTTCGGTAAGTACCGGCGAAAATGGATAAAAATGGATAACGTAAGTAATAAGAACGAATGATGTAAAATGAGCGATGCTTGTTGTTTTGGTTTTGGCGTGAGTTGTAATTGTCCTAAGTGACTAGTATCTATGTATTTTATACAGTACCGTAAGGTATTTAAAATGAGATTACTCATTACGCGTTATTTGTTGATAGGTGTTGATTTACCCGGGCATCCGTATCGTCGTCAGTGATCATCTCTCGAACTACCGACTACTTAATATATAAGGTGTGAATTTATAGCCTCGCTTATATTTATTTCAAATTGTTTTACCCGCGAGGGAAATGCATGCTAGTTTTTAAAAGGAACGTATATCATGAATGATTGTTAGACCCGAAAGTTGCCTTAAAAATTGTGTTGAGTACCAAGTTGCAAAAGACCCTAATTTCATGAACTATTAACTATTGTCCTGCCCTCGAGTAGGGGGAAATAGCCGCTTATACAATTTGTAGTACTACGGGGCTAACGACCCAATGCTAGCCGAGAAGCTGTACGTTGAGTAAGTTCTGCGGTAGATTATCTTGTATGAGAGATAAGGTATAATTGCAACTGATGCCTTTAGAAGGGGCACTGGTTTCATCTGAATCACGCCGGTAATTATTACGCGGGTGATTGAGTTAACGGATTAGTGTCATGAGCTTAAACACAATTTTCAGTATCCTGAATATAGATTGTTTGATCGACAAGTCTATAAATGATCACGAATGGTTTTTAATTTATATACGTTCAAATGAATTGTAAAACCTATGAATTCTACTCAACGTTTTCGTTGACCAAATTTTGGCATGTGTTTCAGGTAACCGCTGAAGTTTAGAATGGAGCGTGCATGGGATGGATGTTGTGTGTATGGCTTGGAGTCTGCTTGTTTTTCCTCCCTTTTCTACTTAAACAATTTTAAGTTTAAATGTAATGATGTTGTGAAACTGAAATTCTTGGGTTGAGATCCATGGGGACCGAAAACGCTAAACTCTGTTGTACCAAGTGGGGTTGGAAAAACCATGGACATGTATCATCTAACAATTTTAAATTCAAGTTTTAAGTTGGCATCTTTTTAGCGTCGTTTGATATATCTTGTGTGCAATGAATACTGTGTAGCACCCAATGTTGTAGTTCCGCTGCGCATAGCATTTGTGGGGGTGTTACAGATTGGTAATCAGAGCCATGAGTTATAGAGAACTAGGTCGTTTTTGAAAATCCTAAACTATAACTTTTGGTGTCGTAAGAAATGGTCCAAGCACACACAACTATCCTGCATGGCTCCGGTAAGATTTATTTTTGTATTCATGGCATTTGACGTATACTTTTGAGTGAAGTATATATGTGGGTAATTATTACGTAAGTATGGAGATTACTATATGTAGACGTTGAATTTTACGTGGAATATCCGACATCGTAATTTTTGTATTAATCATGCATGAGCATCATATTATTACATTTTGGGCATATGTACCACCTTTGCATTGCATTTGCATGCATGTATTTATAAATATTGTATAATTACTTATGTACCCTCCGAAATTCGCTGTTATTGCAGGAATGGCCGAGGTACCGCCTAATGATAATGGAAACGATTACGTCGTAGGTCGCGAAGGGGGAAGTGTTGGAACCGCAGCTGAAGGACAAGCTGAGACGAACGATGTACAAGCCCAGGACCCCGACCAAAGGAGAACTACTTGCCCCAGGCCTATGCGTACTTCCCATCTGGTTGGTGCACCAGGTATCCCCAGAAGAGCCGAAGGTGCAGTGAGCGCAAATTCTCTTCATCAAGGCATCTCAAGAATTTGCTGCCCCAGACCGAGAATTTATCATGACGTACGACGGGTTGTGAGAGGTTTGGACGAATCGATGTGCATGTGGTACGTAGTGGAATCAAGGGTGATCAGTAGATTCGACGAGAATGAAAGGGCAGACCAAAGACTGTTGGAAAGGACTGCAAGAATTGAGTATGATGGAAATGTGAATAAAAGTGACATCAACAGTCTAAGATCGATGGTTGCAAATTTAAGCGCTATTCTTGACCGTGTTAGGGAAGATCAAGTGAGGTTGTCAAGGATGCAGAGTTGGGAGCATCGAGTAGAGCATCATTGCCGCCGGATTGGAGATTCGTGGACGATTTGGAGATGGAGGCTAATGACTTCATGATTCAGCCGCCTACTAGAGGTGCTTGTATTACGGTGGGAAGTCAGGTGGCGATTGAGTGTAGGTCTACATCAGGGACGAAAAAGGAGATGGAATGTGGGCCGGATGATAAAGGAAAGAGAAAAATGGATGATGTGGACGAGGACGATAGTGATGAGGAACCCGAGGAAGATGATGACGAACCGCCATCCAAGAGGCCGTGTGGATCACCACATACCTAGTTACTTATTTTGTATTTTTCTTTGATCATTGTAATAGAACTGTTTTAGACTTTTGTATGATGGCATTATGACGAGAAACTTGAGGACTTAAGTTTTGTGGTGAACGATTGTAGTGGCAATACTTGTCACGATTTTGGTTAATTATCAATACAATCCATGTTACCTTTCATGATCTGTGATATGTCTTAAATTTGATCTTTTGTGATGTGAATTGATGAATATTAGTAACTCTGTAGTGATGTGTCGTTGTAGGTATATTATGTCTCGGAAACTTGATATGTATACTTACATTGTTTTTCTATTTTCCCTGTCTTGCAGAAAGAGATATTCGATAACACCATGCCTCCAAAGTTAACCGCCGATCGTGTAAACACAATGATTCAGGAAGCTATAGCAAATGCGCTGGAAGCGGACCGAGCAGGGAGAAATCAGGACCAGGGAAGGAACGCGGGGAGACAGCAAGCCCCGAGGGTGTGTACCTATTCTAGTTTTATGAAATGCGGTCCCACGCAGTTTCGTGGAACGGGTGGAGCTTTAGAACTTAGATGATGGTTGGAAAAGGTTGAAAGTACTTTCGAAATCAGCGGTTGTGCAGAAGCGGACAAAGTGAAGTTTGCGGCTGCTACGTTTCTTGATGATGCGTTAAGTTGGTGGAATACTCAAGTAGCCACGGTTGGATTGGCTGTAGCGAATGCAAGGACGTGGAATGCGACAAAAGCTCTGTTGACTAAGAAGTTTTGCCCGGAAGAGGAATTGGGGCAATTGGAGGATGAGTTGAGGCACTTGACCTTGAAGAACAACGATATCGCTGCCTACACCAGGAGGTTTAATGAATTAAGCCTTTTGTGTCCAGATGTTTTTGCCAATGACGCCAAGAAGATGAAACAGTACATTAAGGGTTTATCCAGCAATATCAAAGGTGAAACAACTTCGTCGAAACCTGGGTCGTTTGATGAAGCGGTCCAGATGGCTCACGCATTGATGGACGTCAAGCTCCAGGACAAGCAGAACTCCATTGCTGAAGGCAACAAGAGGAAATGGGAAGCGGCACAAAGCAATCAATCCCAGGGCCAGAACCGAGGTGGAAATCGAAACAGCCATGGTCCGAACCGAAATCAGCAGTTTAACCAGAGAAGGAATGAAGGGATGAGGGCAGTGACGAACCCTAGAGGAGTAAAAGTGAATCCCCATTGTGGTAGGTGCAATTTGTACCATGTTGGGAATTGCCCGCCTGCATGCGGCAAGTGTGGAAAGGCAGGTCATAGGACGTCTGGTTGCCGAACGGGAGGAGTAGCCACTGGGGCGAATGCTATCAGGATGAGAGGATGTTATGGATGTGGAGAGAAAGGCCATGTGCAAGTGAATTGCCCGAAGGCAGGAAACAAGCGGGGAGTTAACAACGCGGCTGCTGTGTATCAAGTGGGAACGGCTGATAAACCACAGGGTCCTAATGTGGTTACCGGTACGTTTTTGCTAGACGCTTGTTATGCTAGTATTTTGTTTGATTCTGGCTCCGACAAGAGTTTTTTAGATGTTAAATTTAGTCGTCATATTGATAGAAAACCGGTGTTGTTAGCGACTAGTTATAACGTTGAATTAGCCGATGGAAAAATTGTTAGTACGAATTCTATACTGAGAGGGTGTACCTTGAAGTTAGGAAATTACGCTTTTAAAATCGACTTGATGCCTATAGAGCTAGGATCGTTTGACGTGATTGTGGGAATGGATTGGCTAATGGCGCACAGTGCTATGATCGTCTGCGGCGAGAGATTAGTTCAGATTCTGTTGAGGAATAAAGTTTTGACGGTAAAGGGAGACGAATGCACTTCTCGTTTGAAAGTGATTTCCTGTTTGAAAATGATGAAGTACGTAGAGAACAGATGCGATGTGTTTTTGGCACAAGTTTCGAGTGATGGTGATTTAGAGGCGAGGATTGAAGAGGTACCTGTTATTTGCGATTATCCGGAAGTTTTTCCAGACGAGTTGCCGGGTTTACCACCTACCCGTGAGGTCGAGTTTCGAATTGATTTGGTGCCAGGAGCTGCGCCGGTCGCGCGTGCACCTTATCGCTTAGCACCATCCGAGTTAAAGGAGTTATCGGATCAACTGAAGGAATTGATGGACAAGGGATTTATTAGGCCGAGCTCATCACCTTGGGGAGCGCCAGTGTTGTTTGTGAAGAAGAAAGATGGTTCGTTTCGGATGTGTATTGACTATAGGGAACTCAATAAGCTGACGGTTAAGAATCGGTACCCATTGCCGAGGATTGACGATTTGTTTGATCAATTGCAAGGTTCCAGTGTATACTCAAAGATCGATTTAAGATCAGGGTATCATCAACTGCGTGTAAGAGAGGAAGATACTCCTGTAACTGCCTTTCGTACGCGGTATGGACACTTTGAATTTCGAGTGATGCCGTTTGGGTTGACAAACGCGCCTGCTGTATTCATGGACCTCATGAATCGCGTGTGCAAGCCGTATCTAGATAAGTTTGTTATTGTTTTCATCGATGATATACTGATTTACTCTAAGAGTAAGGAGGAGCACGAGAAGCATCTGAGGAAGATTTTGGAGTTGTTAAGGAAGGAGAAGCTGTATGCAAAATTCTCGAAGTGTGAGTTTTGGTTAGAATCCGTGCAGTTCCTAGGTCACGTGATTGATTGTAAGGGAGTTCGTGTGGATCCTGCCAAGGTCGAAGCGATCAGGGAATGGTCAGCACCGACAACGCCGACTGAAGTTCGACAATTCCTTGGTTTAGCTGGGTATTATCGAAGGTTCATTGAAGGATTTTCGTTGATCGCAAAACCATTGACAAGGCTTACCGAAAAGAATAGGGTGTATGAATGGGGAAATGAGGAAGAACTTGCTTTCAAAACGCTCAAGGATAAGTTATGTTCCGCACCGATATTGGCATTGCCTGAAGGAACCGAAGACTTCGTAGTGTATTGTGATGCATCTCGTAAGGGTTATGGAGCGGTATTGATGCAACGTGAAAAGGTGATAGCTTACGCGTCGAGGCAACTGAGGAAGAATGAGGAGAACTACACGACGCACGATTTGGAATTAGGAGCTGTAGTTTTTGCGTTGAAGTTGTGGAGACACTATTTGTATGGGACGAAGTGTGTTGTATTCACTGACCACAAGAGTTTGCAACACATTTTAGATCAAAAGGAGTTGAATATGCGACAGAGACGATGGGTTGAACTACTGAGTGATTATGACTGCGAAATTCGCTACCACCCTGGCAAGGCGAATGTTGTAGCGGATGCACTGAGTAGGAAGGAACGGGAAAAACCTTTGAGGGCCAGAGCTTTGGTGATGACTGAGAGCGTTGACTTAACCGAAACTATACTGAAAGCTCAAGAGAGGGGACTAATGAAAGGGAATGTTGAAGCTGAGAATTTGGGACGAATGTTGAAACCTCTTTTCGTGATTAGGTCAGACGGACTGAGATATTTTGAAAATCGGATTTGGTTACCATTGTGTTCATCTGAGGAAGGAAAGCCTGGAGTTCGAGAATTGGTTATGAACGAGTCGCATAAGTCGAAGTATTCGATACATCCTGGATCGGATAAAATGTATCACGACCTGAAGAAAGTTTATTGGTGGCCGAATATGAAGGCGGATATTGCTCGTTACGTTAGTAAGTGTTTGACTTGCGCGAAGGTTCAAGCAGAACACAAGAAACCATCTGGATTGTTGGTACAACCAGAGATCCCGGAATGGAAATGGGAGAAAATCGCTATGGATTTTGTGACGGGTTTACCTAGGACTCCTAGTGGATGTGATATGATATGGGTAATAGTGGATAGGTTAACGAAATCTGCTCATTTCTTACCAATGAAGAAGACGGACAACATGGAAAAGCTCGCCAGTGTGTACGTGAAAGAGATCGTCTGTAGACATGGAGTGCCGTTATCGATCATTTCGGATCGCGATAGTAGATTTACGTCGGAATTTTGGAAATCGCTTCAACGTGCGATGGGCACTGAATTGAGTTTAAGTACGGCTTATCACCCGGAAACTGACGGCCAGAGCGAGCGAACTATTCAGACGATGGAGGACATGCTCCGAGCATGCGTGATTGATTTTGGAGGAAGTTGGGAACGCCACTTGCCTCTGGTGGAATTTTCGTATAATAATAGTTATCATGCGAGTATCAAGGTAGCACCGTTCGAAGCATTGTATGGAAGGAAGTGTAGATCGCCTGTGTGTTGGAGTGAAGTAGGAGAAAGTCAATTGACTGGACCCGAAATGGTTTTAGAAACGACAGAGAAGATCGTGCAAATCAAGAACCGACTACTTGCTGCGAGAAGCCGACAGAAGAGTTATGCCGATAACAGAAGGAAACCGTTGGTGTTTGAAGTTGGAGATATGGTTATGCTCAAGGTATCGCCGTGGAAGGGTGTAATTCGTTTTGGGAAGAAAGGAAAGTTGAGTCCAAGGTATATAGGACCATTTAAGATCGTTGAACGAATTGGACCAGTAGCGTACAAGTTAGAATTGCCGAGCGAACTTAGTGCTATTCACGACACGTTTCACGTATCGAACCTGAAGAAGAGTTTGGCGGATAAGGAATTGGTGATTCCTTTGGACGAGATTCGACTGGACGACAAAATGCATTTTGTGGAAGAACCTGTGGAAATTATGGACCGAGAGGTCAAGAGGCTGAAGCGTAGTAGGATTCCTATTGTGAAAGTCCGATGGAATTCTAAGCGTGGACCGGAATACACTTGGGAACGTGAGGACTTTTTCAAGGAAAGGTATCCTCATCTGTTCCAGTAGAACGAAATGCGAGTACAAGAAGAGGCGAGCGCCGGGACGTCGCTCTCTTTAAGGAGGGGTGGATGTGACACCCTAGAACCGAGGTCATTAACGTTACCCTAAATTACGCTAATTTTTGAAATTTTTAATAAATTTTAATTTCTATATATATAAGTATTTTGGTTAAAGCCGATGTTCGATGTTATAATTTTTACGTTTGACGATTCAAGAAGGACGATTACGATTACGATCCCGAGGGATGCCCAAATTTCTATAATTATTGACGATTTATCGATAATGTAATTTTTCGAGAATTTTACTTACGATTTGTGTTAAGTTGAGTCGGGTGAGTTTTATAGCCTTCCGAGTACATTTAAAGTATCCCAAAAATATTTTAGAGTGTTCGGGATGATTTCCGACTCCCGTAAAATTTTCTAAATTGACTAGTGAGTCAATCCCGCAAAGTTTTAATGGCGTTTTTACTTAAGGCCAAAAGAAACCTTTATTTGCACTTTGGTCCCTCCCAATACCACAAAAAGGCATAAACACAAACACATAGTAACATTTAACAAAAACAAAATCAAAACTCTCTCTCTTTTGTCCTTAGGCCGACGGCCAAACATAAACACCACCACAATCCACCATTTTTTTCTTGAGTTTTCACAAAATCTAACTTAAGACCACCTCTTAGAATCCATTGGTGAGTGTTAATCCATGGTTTAATTAAACATGCATTAACAAAAATTTTCCAAAAATTTTCAAGAACATTCAAATTCGTTTTTGAGGCTAATTGTGTGGATGCATGTTAAATTCATGTACAATGGAAGTATAATCACCAATAAAACCCACCAAAATTAATTTGGTTGTGGTGATTTGGTCACCCAAACCCCACGGCACAAGGGGGTGTTTGGGGAACCATGGTGGTTGATGATTTTGAGTATTATCTTTGTGTTTGGCATTGTGTTTAGTGATGTTTTAAATAGGTTTATGTGGTTGCATGTTTGTTTTCTTTGATTTTAGATTATGAGGTTGATTGATCAATAGGGGTTAGGACTGAAATTAGTGTTTGGTTGTGATTAGGGAGGCTTAGGATGATGCCTAGTGGTGATTAGTAGGTTTGGAATCGAGCTAAAGCATGATTTTGGTGTAGTCAAATTTAGGCAGAAAGTTTGAGGCCTTTTTATAAAAATTATTTTTCCTACAGGTCTTGAAAACTAAATGTAGTTGTAGAGGGTCTTCTTATCTTTAATTTGGTATAAGGTAGAGCCCGTGACTCAAAACGAGCTAAAAGTTATGAGGTTTTAAAGATCGAGTACCGGGAGACGAGAACTTTCATAATCCGAATTTATGTATAGTTTTAGTCAAATCCCGAGGACCACAAGTATGAATTGGTAAATGGTCAAGGGTCAAAATTTGGTCACAAACCTGTGTAAATGAGTCTATAAGTTGACTTAGGAGTCAAAGAAGTCAAAGGTACATTTCATATAGGTCAAAGAAGTCCAAGTTGGTCGAAGTACAATTTCAGCCCGTAAAATGTAGTTTTTGAAAAGCGTTGCGTAACGGGTCGTAGAAGTAAAAACTTTTATTGGGATTAAAAACATGTTATCTACAGGTCTTATAGGATTTTTGAGAATTTTGTCAAATTTTATAAGAATGGTTAAGTAGAGTAAAACAGCCCGTACTTTCGGTAAGTACCGGCGAAAATGGATAAAAATGGATAACGTAAGTAATAAGAACGAATGATGTAAAATGAGCGATGCTTGTTGTTTTGGTTTTGGCGTGAGTTGTAATTGTCCTAAGTGACTAGTATCTATGTATTTTATACAGTACCGTAAGGTATTTAAAATGAGATTACTCATTACGCGTTATTTGTTGATAGGTGTTGATTTACCCGGGCATCCGTATCGTCGTCAGTGATCATCTCTCGAACTACCGACTACTTAATATATAAGGTGTGAATTTATAGCCTCGCTTATATTTATTTCAAATTGTTTTACCCGCGAGGGAAATGCATGCTAGTTTTTAAAAGGAACGTATATCATGAATGATTGTTAGACCCGAAAGTTGCCTTAGAAATTGTGTTGAGTACCAAGTTGCAAAAGACCCTAATTTCATGAACTATTAACTATTGTCCTGCCCTCGAGTAGGGGGAAATAGCCGCTTATACAATTTGTAGTACTACGGGGCTAACGACCCAATGCTAGCCGAGAAGCTGTACGTTGAGTAAGTTCTGCGGTAGATTATCTTGTATGAGAGATAAGGTATAATTGCAACTGATGCCTTTAGAAGGGGCACTGGTTTCATCTGAATCACGCCGGTAATTATTACGCGGGTGATTGAGTTAACGGATTAGTGTCATGAGCTTAAGCACAATTGTCAGTATCCTGAATATAGATTGTTTGATCGACAAGTCTATAAATGATCACGAATGGTTTTTAATTTATATACGTTCAAATGAATTGTAAAACCTATGAATTCCACTCAACGTTTTCGTTGACCAAATTTTGGCATGTGTTTCAGGTAACCGCTGAAGTTTAGAATGGAGCGTGCATGGGATGGATGTTGTGTGTATGGCTTGGAGTCTGCTTGTTTTTCCTCCCTTTTCTACTTAAACAATTTTAAGTTTAAATGTAATGATGTTGTGAAACTGAAATTCTTGGGTTGAGATCCATGGGGACCGAAAACGCTAAACTCTGTTGTACCAAGTGGGGTTGGAAAAACCGTGGACATGTATCATCTAACAATTTTAAATTCAAGTTTTAAGTTGGCGTCTTTTTAGCGTCGTTTGATATATCTTGTGTGCAATGAATACTGTGTAGCACCCAATGTTGTAGTTCCGCTGCGCATAGCATTTGTGGGGGTGTTACAAGGAAATGCTGTGACAATTCGGATTTTTGAGCACGACTAGTTTACTTTCTCTTTATATGGTGTTTTATGATTTTATATGATTTATGTGATTCTAGATGCCTGGAGTGGGATTTGGTATGATAATCTATGTTTGTGTATAAGTTGGTACATATGGTGTACTAAGATGACCCACGTCGTGGTCATGTTGACTGTTCGTGGAAATAATGGGATTTATGAATGTCGAATTTGAGGGTATTGTAGTGTTATTTTATTTTTCGTGTGTACGTATTTAATTGTCGTGTACGCAAGATTTATACTATGATTATATATGTAAGCATTTAGTGGTGTAGGCTGGTAGCATCAGGTTAGTTTAGAATTCTATAGATTTATTTAGAAGTTGTAAATAGTAAAATTTTATTAAATAAAATTTTAAATCGACTAAAGTTTTTAATAATAATAAGATATAAAATTTTCTTTGTAATTTAACTTTAAAAGGCCAAGTTTTTAAAAATAAATAAAGGGTTTTTAATAAGTAAGGAAATATGGACAAAAATAAATCAAACATTAAATTAAAAAAACTTGGTTTAATACCGACGATAAAAAAATATTTTTGGTTTTGGGCTTGGACTAGGATTTGTGTTATATTGTATATTTGCCTTTGTCAAATAAAAAAACACATACTCCACCGATTGGAAAAAAAGGACGATCAATCCTTTAGGTAAAAATTAGGGTTTTTGCTAAAGCTTGGTTTTGATCAATTCAAGGTATGAGTCTTGTTTTAATTCTTTTTTTATTCATCTAATCATGTTTTTATCAAGTAATAAATCATATGATGGATTAAGGTTCTTAATTTTCTGGAATTGATAAAGTTAGGGTTTGATCTGGATAATAAATGGGGTAATAATGATAACTAATGGCGAATTATGGTTTTAAATCATCGAACTGTCACTGAATTATCGCTATGCTGTCGCTAAGTCGTCACTAGATCGTCACTAAGTCGGGGCAGAAATGAAGTCAAATCGTTTTGATCATAACTTGGTCGTATTAAAAGATTATGGGGTTATTCAAAAGCCTAAAATTATGTAAACAAAGTCTACTCTTCAAGTATATGAAGTTTGTGGTCATTTGAGGTCAGTGGGTTGGTCGAAATGTTTGTGAAAATGTCGGAGTCAAGGCTGATTTTCAGACATCAGGGTTCAAACATATGTTTTTAGGTGTTTGGGGTACTTAGTCTTTGGGGACAGTTAGGGCTTATTTACATGTTATATGAGTCACGTCTAATAAGAGAAGTCGTTTGGGTTGCTTAAGGTAGCTCGCTAGAGTGAAACTTTTGAGTATAGTTTTCAACATAATATGATAGACAAAATATATATATATATATATATATATATATATATATATATATATATATATATATATATATATATATATATATATATATATATATATATATATATATATATATATATATATATATATATATATATATATATATATATATATATATATATATATATATATATATATATATATATATATATATATATATATATATATATATATATATATATATATATATATATATATATATATATATATATATATATATATATATGTATATGTATATATATATATATATATATATATATATATATATATATATATATATATATATATATATATATATATATATATATATATATATATATATATATATATATATATATATATATATATATATATATATATATATATATATATATATATATATATATATATATATATATATATATATATATATATATATATATATATATATATATATATATATATATATATATATATATATATATATATATATATAGGGGTGGGTTCTAGAGAAAACCTTGTTTTGATAGAAAACTTAGAAAACAACTTCACGAGGTAGCTTTTGCAATATATGAAAGTAAAGCGTAAGAAACGAAATTTATCTAAACATAGAGGGGTGGAATTGCCAACCTCCCATTTCCTATTCATTTCAACAACCAGAAGAAAACAAACTCCATCATAAAACACACATCGTATCTTATCCATCATCACCTTCTCCGATCTCCATCACCTTCTCCGATCGCCGTCACCGTCTCCTTCTCCGATCGCCATCATCGTCACCATCTCTAATCACCGTCACCTTCACCATCTCCGATCGCCGTCACCGTCACCACTTCGATCCCCGTCACCATCACCGTCGTAGATCACAATAATACACGATGGTATTTAATCCTTTCAAAATCTAAATCCTCCATTTGTTGTTCAGTAGTTCGTTAACCATGGTATTTAATCGCAATCAATATATCTGCCTTTTTTTAGTCATGTGTATGGTTACCTATTAATAGTTGTTATTGGTTTTGTGGGTTTTAGAGGAATTCTGTGGAAAGTGTGCATTGTTGGAGATGCAAAAGGCTGTGTTGCGTTTCTCTTTACCTGATGTTAGCAAGCAAGAAGTGTTGGCATGTTTCTGCTTTCAAGGGGGTCATGTGCTACACAATCGATGCAGATTTAGACTAGTGTATTGCTGGTAAGTACTTGACATTATCAAAGCAAGTCTCTTATCGTGTTAAAGTATATGTTATTTTGCTAAATTAAACACCCTAAATCTTTCCGACGGTGATTATATTTAAGCATATGGTATTTTGCTATAGGTATGTGTCGCTTCAGATGCATTTGTGGCATCTACATATGATTGATGCATCGTGATACATGTTAGGGTATCGTTTTGTAAGATTATAGAATCACGTGACACTTTTCGGCATCTACATATTATTGCATCTGTGTGTTGTGATTGGTGCATCAGGTTAAATGTTGAAGCACGGGAATGTATTATTATTGAAGTACAATACATCTTAGTAAATATGCATATGTGGTTGATGCATCAGGTGACATCAACATCTAGATTGGAAATTTGAAATCAGTAATTAATTTTTTTCTTTGTGGTTTAAGCTTATCAGCATACGAGTTCTGTCATTCAGTCTTTTATCGAGGATGATAATAATGTTAGATTCTTGGTTCAGTTAGATAAATATAAATACTATTGTTATTATTCTCTTTGTTGGTCTATCATAACAGATTAGGGAGGGTTAATATTAAAGATGAATGGGTCAGGGATAGGTACTTTAAGGCATCCGTTTGAGGTACATTAGTGCACCCGCTTGAGGTACTTTAGTGCAGCCGCTTATGGTAATTAATTGCATTCGTTTCATAAACGTTCTATATAATTGTATGAATTCGCAAGTACCTAGTCAAGGTATCACCCCTGAACCAAGTGACCTAACTTTTGTTACATTATACTGATTCGTTTCCATATTGTTTTTGTATAATTTTGACATTCGGCTATTTTAATAATGTAGCTCCCATTTGTGTCATAACATTTTATTTTTTGGCAGTAGAGATTATGTTTATATTGATGAGATTGTGGCACTTTTCAGTTGGCGGATCTGGCAACAATAAATCACGAAACCTTCGGTAAATTGATGGGGTATTGTATCGAAGGTGTCCTATTTACGCAAATGTTAGTCTTCGAATATGCATCCAATGGGAAATAGAATCGCGTTTTACTATATGAGCTTTATTAACAATAGTGTAGTATATCTTATAGAAGATTTCTTCCTAAAGGTACGAGCTTTATACAAATAACAAATATAGACATTTTTTCTTTTGTTGAGTCTTGCATCTAATTGATTCTGAAAGCTGGAAAACCATTCTTACTAGATCGAAGAACAACTCAAGTACTATCAGCAATGAAGGTGCAGTGTGTTCAACTAGGTTCGTTACAAGCACGCCATTTATATCCATGGTAACATATTTTCCTTTTGTGTTATGTTGTAAATCGTTTCTAGACGCCATCCAATCTGTAAAACAAAGGAATCTTGTTAGACTAGATAAGAATTACATTTTGAATAATAGTAGTTGGGTTGGATAACGGGTGGGTTCTGGTTAATTTGAGTGCTAATGGTGTGTGTCAAACAGATAAATTAGCGACAAAAAAGTTAACGGGTCAGATCAACCTGTTTTGACCTGCACTAAAATTTATCGATTTTGACTAGTCAACTGCCTCATTTTGTTTGAAATAATTAGAAGTGTCAAAACGAGTGAGCAAGGACAAATAAAAGGCAGAACCCATTTGATCCTACCATTATGACACTCAATATATGTACTAGTTTAGCTGCTGACACAGGCTCTAGACATGATTTTTTGTGTCTATTCCTATTTTATGTTTTATAATGTTTTGAAATTGTGATACAGTGAGTGGTGTTGTTGAATCAATTTGATGCTATATTTGCTGTCACTATGAGGCCATAGTGAGACAGTTTCAGTAGTGTGCAACAAATGATATTATAAAGTAACCGACGTATTCTAGTGCATTTGTTTGAGGTATTTTAGTGCATCCGTTTGAGGTATTTAGTGTATCCGTTTGAGGTATTTAGTGCATCTGTTAGAGGTGAGTTAGTGAATGTTGATTACTTCCGAACATCATTAGAGTTGAGCATCATTCAAATACGAATTTCATTTATAAAATATACTTGTTCAAGGAGAATTAATGTGACACGGTTTTCAAAACGAACGATGTTGTAGTGAAAATTAACTCATCTTCTTGGAACTGAGATGTTATGTGGCTGTGTATCACTAGTCGAACCAACATTCGGTCATTAGGGTTCCAATGAACAAAGGTCTTGATATTTAATTTAGCGTTTTAACACATTCACTTGATCATTTTACTTTGATATAAGTGGACTCAAACCGAATATGTTTGCAATAGCAGTACAACAGTCTGTCCAACTTTCAGTTTTAATATTAATCGAAACTCTTAAAAATAAACTTATTGCTGTTGATTTTGAATCGTAAGGCATTCGCTACTTTGGGTAGTTTTACCTTTTTGATCAATGGTTAACATGTTTTATCCACACAACTACTTTTTGAATTGACTATCTTACTTATGATATGTAATGGTGTAACAGTAGTACTAAAAAAACTAAAAAATCCATCTGAAATGAGCATGTTTATCTACGTACTTGAGGCAACTCAAGTATCCCATTAGGACATCTTGGTCATCTATTAACCAATCGCAGGGACAATATAAAGTCAATCAAGGTTATTTGGACAACTGAGATTATTATTCAGATGTGTCATTTGTTTACGCAGACGAAATGTGACCCATTTAAGGAATTTAGTGCATACGTTTGAGGTTTTTAATGCATTTGTTTGAGGGTTTTAGTACATCCGTTTGAGCTACTTGAGTTCATCTTGTCCAAATAGATATTTGTGAAGCAAATGAGCCTTACTATAGTGAGCTATAGGGGTTGCGTTAGGTTTTGCGTTTCCTGGTGCATCAACCTATTTGTATATTATACATCCACTATTGCGGGTAGTGACTTGGTTCTGCTACTAATTTTTAGATTCAACTCAGGTTGGTCGATTATCATAAATTCAACAAGTACTGTTTGACTTTTTCTCTGCATTTTTTATGTAACAGTTAACTGTATGAGAGCTAAGCTATTATTTTTCTCAAATCTTTCTTTCACCTTTATAACCATTGCACCACTTTATACTCTGAGGCCGTTTATTATCAGCTACTAAATAACATCAGGTCGCGGGTACAGTCTTTAGTTACCACCAGCGCCTTCCAGGTATAACACCCGAGAAAATGTCTTTTATAATTATTTAGAGCATCACTAAATATTAACTTTCTAGTCAGAAGCACCAATGCCTACAATAATTTCACGGGTACGCTCAAGGTTCGCATTGAACATCATCGATACGCCAGACATTGTCGAAGCCGAATATATCAATGACCAAGCTCTTGAGATCATCAAAAGGTCATATTTACTTTCCTTGAATTTTGTACACTTAATAACGGTGGGCCCATAAAACCAATAAAACTTCACCGTTTCATCAGTTTAAACTCATCAAGTGTTCGTTTTTTATATGGTCGTTTGAACAGGTTCCTTTTGAACAAGAGCATAGATGTTTTACTCTCAGTGGACCGGCTAGATATGCATAGGGTTGATACGCCTGATGGGCAAGTTGTGTGGTTTCTATAACAATAATATTGTATAGGGGCGAACTCGTCAAACACTTCGCCTCAAGTTCAATCTGGCTTCGGGAAGTGTTTTTGTGATCCTCTAAATGTATAATGACTTGGCTTTGAGATGTCTTCTCGGGTGTTTGGAAGCATGTGCAGGTCTGTTAATTTTAGGATCTCTTATTTTCTAAATTTTGGACAATAGCTTCTAATGTCGTTCAGGGTGTGACATTCTTGCAAAAGTCTTATCGTGTCATTGATAACAGGTGAAAGTATGTTAATATTATGAGGATCTGCACCTTGCTGATTGTTTTTAGGGTGTTCGGCTGAAGTATGGCTACTCTACTTGGGTGTTTGGCGTAAGGTGCAAGGCTGGTCTTATTTGACTCTCATCAGAAAACAAGGTAGGAAACTTGTTAGTAATAAAATTTGACTCTTCCTATACTTTTACAACAAACTTCTGATATATTTTAGTGCACCCGTTTGCATATTTTAGTGAATACATTGGTGTATTTTAGATATATATTTAGACAATACTACAAAGATGTTGTTCTTAACGTTTTCTTGTTTCACTTATTAGGGACGGAGTAAGAGGCTACTAGGAGAGCCAAAGCCTTGAAAGAATGTGAAGGCATTGGAACTTTCAGGTCTGAATTGAACTCTAAGGTCTTTAGA